>JAILXH010028908.1:0-16209 GCA_023558415.1 Piaractus mesopotamicus
ATATAGCAATACAGTTGTACAATTACAGATTATTTGTTGTCATAATATGGTCTCAACCAGACACTTCGTGTTGCTAATTAGATAATCAACAGAATGCCATTATCCAAAATTACTGATAATAAGATGTGAGCTCAGCTGTGAATGTAATTTATACAGTTGAGTTTCCTCAAAGTTCCCATGGACACTTTACATTCATTTTGATTTGATGGCTACATGCCATATTGATTAAAACATAAAATGCGATGTTTATCACCAGCAAATTGTGTGCAGTCTGTCACACTGAGTGTATTATTGCTGCAGAGGCAAAGTACTAGGCACACCGTGCACATGTAAATGGCAAATAAGTTCCCTCGCAGCGGGTCGATGCACCAGATGTGCACAGAAATGAGCTGAAACAGATTTAATGTCAAGAGTGATTGTTACTGAAAGGGTTGACGTGACCCGTAGCCTGACCTCACCGGTCCGTATGGGCACTAAGTGAGTTATTGTGGCACTTGAAAGTGTTGTAATCACATTAAGACAGTGGGAGTTTTGCAAGGCTTAAGAATCCATGAGTGGAAAACAGACTTGACAGTAAACAAGGATAAGCAAGGGCAGTGCTCACACTGTGACCGTTGTGAGCCGAAACCCACAGGGCCTTTAACCTGTGGAACTCTAGCTTTCATATCTTTCTTGGCAGCATGGCTGATTACACACTGCCAGGCCTTTTAGGCTGAGCTTTCAGCATGTGTAATGATAAAAGCACTATGAAAAAAATCATTACTGTGAAAAACACACTTGCACTTCTGCTCACTGGCCACTTTATGAGCCACTATGTAGGTTTACAAATATAGACTGTAGCCCATCTGTCACCCAATTCACAATTCATCAGCTGCACTCTATTCCCCTCATCATTGATCAGTTTCTTATCACATTTGAGAAATCTAATATAAACAATTCATAACATGTGCATACCTATTTTAATGTCTATGAAGTACTTATATTTTACTTAAGCAATACAACACATGAGGATGTGTTCTAGCTTGAGTGTTCTATTAATTATAGGCAACAGTTCAACAAAATTAAGAAAAATTAAAGCAAAGAAGCCTTGAACATAGTATGAAATGTACTTTAATATTGTCAATTCCTGCCAAACAAGTAGTAGCATTTTGCATTACATGTAGAGCCATAAAATATTTACAACATCAGGTTCAGCTCAGCTTTTTCAGTATTAGCCCAATCAACCTGAATGTCATTTTGTTCTAGCCAGTCTGTAAAGCAATTCACAGCCCATCATATTTACCACATTCTATTTTGTTAGCTTCTGGCTTATTCTACTTTGTTTAGTTATTCTGCTGTCACAGCTGCCAATGAAAAAACTTCCTTTACTAGATTTTAGATTTTTAGGTTTTTTTCAAAATAAAAGTCTACACGTACATTTTTAGTGAAACTGAAAGGCATGTTTTTGCATCTCTTGAAAGAAATGTAAATTAGCCTACATCCACTCAGTATCTACAAGGAATTCATATTATGATCCAGTGATATGCCTTTAAGAGGCAATGATTCAAATAACCATACTTGTGCACGGTTGCATAAAGCATATTTAATCTTCATATAGTAAAGCAAAATTATTATTCATGACATGATTTTTTCAAGAGACTGCTTTAAATATCAATTTGAAACACTACCAGTCGACATTTTCCAACTATTCATTCTAACAAAACCTGATATGCTTTCCTGAATGTTTTTCTTTTGACAGCAAATTGGCACACACAGGTCTGTTTATATGGTAAACCAAGATAGTACATGCCTAATCAATGGAACAAAATGTGTTATGACTCCTGTCTACGTAAATGCGCATGCTGGCTGGCATCATTCACTTTACGTCTCCCCTGTGTTTACAGCCACTCCTGACAGCAAATCAAAGCCCCTTTTTACTAAAATATGTTCATTAGAAAATGCTTGTTTAGGCTCAAAATAGTCACAGCAGCCTACCAATCACAGAAATGGCCACATGTTTACTGTAATCATTGAAAAATAATCACTTACATTTGGAAAATTACTCAGACTTTTCCACTGGTGTGAATGGGTTGGGCCTCTGTTGTCTGCACAGGGTCCACCCTCTCTCACCACAAAATTGTGTGGCACATTCCCAGAAATGCCACTCCTCATTTGAACGCACCATAACATTCTAAGCAGCAGTATGGGACATGACAAAGAGCACTCTGTTCTGAAACAGTAATGACTTGTTCAAAAAACACAAATAATTGGTTTTGATTCAATTAAACATTGTCATGTATGGTAGCTTACATAGGAATAAAGACTCTTAAAAATAATAGAATAAAAATGTTTAAATTCTGTTTTCTGATAGCTGTTCTCACATCACATTAAAACGCAGACAGAATATATTTTAATTCTCCTGGTCAAGAAAGTGGTGAAGTGCTGTGAAGTCATGAGACTTTTTACAGTTACAGTTTTACAGTTTTTTATAGTTACAACTTTACATTTTAGCATAGTAAGACAGTGCTCCCTAATTTTGTTTTCAGCAATTATCTGCCAATATTGCTTTTATAGTGCATCCCTAATTGTAACACTTCTGTAATTATTTTATTAATCACTAAGAAATGTTGCTTTGCAAGTTATTTTACAATATAGAGGATAAATATGCTATGCTATTCGATTTTACTTAAGACAATCTTGCACAAGTATGGTAACTGGACTCATTGCCTCTTGAATGCATTTTACATTTAAAGTTCCCTTGCACTCAGAAATTTGTTTTTTAAATGGTTAACTCTTTTTGAATGGCTTATTTTGATCATATGGACTGATATTTGTATAAAATGTGTTACCATAGTGCAGAGTTCTCATTTTGTTTCTCATTTCTTTCTCAGTACATCTGAAAATGTAGCAGCTTAGTTCTGAACGTCATGAAACTATCACAATCCAATATACTAAAATATGCTAATGATGGGATGTGCCAGGTGCTGATGAGAACTGCAAGAGGAGGCATGAGGCCATTACCTGAAATGTAGGTACAACAAATGCCATGTTTAAAGGCAGCACCTGAGCCAAAAGAGAGAGAGAAAACGTGCTCCACCCTTTGTTGCCTCAGCCTCCCATAGAAATGCCTATGAGGTTGAACGTAAGATGTGGTCCAGTGGCTGCACCAGGAAGTTGACTGTGGGACTGTGCTGCTTCCACGACTCTCATCCGACCTTGAGGCTTAAGCGCAGGTCTCATGCCACCTCTCGCATCTGACAGTGCTCTTGTAGCAACAGCATGCTACCATTTTCACTATAGCACTGGTTCATTCGGCTCACTGAAGCCTCACTGATGCAAGTTTTGAAAACAAAGACTCAAATCAGAGTGTGTAAACCTATGTATCTATGTGTGGAGCTGTTAGCCTGAGCTGCTTTTGTCTCACCATTTGTTGACCATGTTCACAACAAGTTAGTATTAGCTTAGCGAGAAGGCCTAAGCTTTACACGCAGCCACGCACGTTCATTCTGGTTCACTGATGTATTTTCTTATAATTTATATCTTTGTTAGCATGAGAGGCTAACATACGTTTAGCAAGAAGGCTAAATTACCAGCAATTCCGGCTTACTGATGCCGAACTGAGGCAAGTTTAGAGGATAAAGACTCAAATCTGAGCGAGTGAAGTTAATTGAATCATGCCTGAGTGACATAAAGAGAGAATCTATCTATTTCTACTACTGCTACTAGACTTGCTTACTATTCAAGTTACACTGGAATCTTATATTTGTTTCTGCTTTGCATCATTTCATCTGTTCAGTATTTAACATAGACGAAGGCATGCAGTGTAGTGTGGTTAAAGGGGTGGGGTTTAGAAAAAGGGCAACAAGGGGATGTTTACAATTTACATAATCACGCACATTCAGAAATGAATGAGTCTTGAGTTTTAGGAATGTTCAAAACAATACAAAAGTATTTAGTCGACAGGCTCTGTGCTCAGAAACTGTCCACTGATGAAGGGCTAGAGAATGACATAAATTATGCATCAACAGGTGAACTACAGTCTGTACACAAGCAAAGTGTTTCCAATAAAGTGGCCAGTGAGTGTATTTTGACTAAAACGCTCACTGAATGAACTTCCAGAATCATTCCTTTGACAGCAGGGAAATGTCTTAACAGTCTTCTCATTGTTCTTACTTACTAAAGTGAAAGTTTAACCTGCATTATTTGTCACTGGGAATAAATCTAAAAGATGATCTAAACAGAAACAACATTTAACCTTTCACATCTTCTCTTGACTTTGACCTCAACCCTAGTGCATTTCAGTCATAAAAAAGCAAGCTTTGCAATCATGATATTCAGATTTGGCCTAAATGAGCCTAAAGAGCACTTAATAGCAACATAAGTAACATCCCTAAGATATGCAGCTATTTTGGCAACATGAATAAACTATGTTTTTCACATGCCAGACTGATTTCTGAGAATTAATGACTGCAATTAGTAACTTATTTGCATAATGTCTATAGTTCTTTCCTCCTGGGATAGATTAGTGTTATACTATAAGTGTATAAGCTCAGTTAAAACAGTGCCCAAAATATCTGTGTCACTTTTTGCGTTATCATTTGTAATGACACATATTCAAAAGCTGCACTCCTGGAATTCAAGCAGTAGTTTTTTACCATAGTTGTTAACATAGTCTAATGATAGATGTTACATCAATTATCACATTTGACTCTACTTCACAACAGGGTTAAGGATGAAAAACTGGCCCTGGACTTTTTAGTCCAGAACAGCACACTGCAATTAGTCAAAGCAGCCATCTTTTACCCCCATTTACTGTCCACTGACTGGTCACTTTATTAAAAACACATAAGTTACCTATGTTATATGCATGACATTCTTTATTGATTAGTAAGTAGCCAAAAAGGTATAGGATCCTAACAATACATCTACCAAGTTAGGCTTTACTTTACCACTCCCCATGTGTTTTAAGACTGTTGTAAAATTCTGCACACTTCCACAATATTTGTAAAATTGGGTGCTTATATGACTATGAAATGACAAGTTCTCTCAACACAGCTGTAGGTGCCCAAACAGTTTCCTGGTCTAGGATGCACAATTAATAAACCACCTTGCTAGCTTGACAATGGGCTGCTCTATAGGTAAAGTAGTTTAGCTTTTTTAAATGAACATTTAGCCAATTATGCTGCCCCTTGTTTACGTACTTTTTTTTTACAGATTGTTTTGGCCCTTTTAATCGAATGTGTACTTCTCTCAATTTCTCATCAGTTTTGTCTACTGTAGGGAAGATTTTGGCATCAGGGGAAGGGGACTGCAATTGGATCATGTGTTTGGACAGATTTCAGTTTCTTTAATGGCTTTATTTAACTGGGTGGTCTGTGTGATATTGCCCTCTACTTAACTCCTTTAGAATCATCAACCTAATGTAAATAAAGATGATTGATAAAGTGTTTGTAGGCTCCTGCCACTCACACTGGCACTAAACAGCACCAAATATTCCCTTAATTGTCTTGTGAGGATGAGGTAGATTTCAGAAAATGCTGAAGGTAACAAAAGGCATTAAATTGTATGTCTCATTTTATAATGTAATACATAACAGAGCAAAAGTAGTGGTACTAAAACCACAGCAATTACCTGCTCGCTCTCTCTCTCTCTCTCTCTCTGGACACAGATAATGTAATACTGGCACAGTTGAGTACAGTACTAGTAATTATCAATACAATTAAAGTGACTATGATTTGATTCCTCAAATATTACCATTAAAGAGAAAAATGTACTTGAACACTGTAATGAGAGGAGTTGTAATCTGTTACCTTCTATCTTGTTACCTGGTTTGAGGTGAACAAATTTAAAAATAAACTAAGTAATCCATAGCAGAATAGCATGGCCCAGTGCTATCCTGTGACACTTCTTGATAGCGTGTGTTACTGTCTCCACTGATAAACTGATTACATTCTGATCACACACAGGCTCCTGTCAGAAAAGCCACGATGAATAGTCATCCATGCAGATAGTCTTCCATGCAATTACAGAGACAATCAATATCCCCAATAGAATTTGGGACAGTAAACTGTAGCAGTGCAGATTCCATTGATGAGGTTGCAGAGAGTTTCTTTCTGCTCTGTAGGTTTTAAAGATTACACTTTTTGTGCTAGGAGATAAGATTTTGCTGATTATATCTTTAAAGGGCCTATATATTTGTTTCTGAACTAAACAAAAGACCATCAAACCCATTAAACCCTCAAAGACCATCAAAACCATCAAAGCCATTAAACACAGCAGCAAAGGTTTAGCCCTTCTGTTCTCTTACTCAAAAACCAATATATAAAGGCAGGGAGAGTTTATCTTGAAGCACTTATTAAACCAGCACTGACATCTAAAATACCAATGCCACACTTTAAAGGACAATGTGTAAAGGAAAATTAAGACTAGGTGAGGTACAGTGGCGCAACCCAGGTCCAGTTTTACAAGGGTGCAAAAGCATTCATTGCACCCTCAGTTTGAATTTTAACACCCTCAGTTGAGTTTTAGGGAAAATGCATCTAGACAATCTGCCTTCTCTTACTTAAAACCAGTGCAGATAACTTTTTAGGTGCACAGAATGGCTAATTAATCTACGTGGAGATTATATGACTGATAAAGTTTGAAACATTTGTGTGATCACTGCAAACAATGTGTTTTGCTGCAGTTAACAGCCTTTGTTGTTAGCACACTGGATCGATTAATGTTGGGGAAATTAATCAAATGTAGCATGTGACTCTGTCCCCCCTACACACACCCAGTGGCAGATTGAGGTGATCAGAAGCCCCTAGGCTATTCTTTGAAGGGACCCCCCAACCCTCCCACACACACACACACCATTTGGTCTTTCTTGTATTAATTGCAAAGTGGTTTATTAGGGTGGTGAAAGAATGATACTTTATTGACATCCAGGTCACAGGTGATGCAGCTTGCTCTGATCTATTGTTGACCCCAGTATATTTTTTTTACCAGTGGCAGTTTTGAAAAAAAGTGTTTACAACTCGCATTTTTCCCCAGCAAGGTCTGGGGAAACAGTTTTGCAAATCAGATCCAAACCACATTTGGAGTTTAAGATATGATACTAATCAGATTTTTACAGGTGCATCTCAGTCTGCATGCTTTGCCCACTCAAATCAGATTTCACAGTGTCTTTTGCATCACTCGATAATGTCAATGCCAGAGAGATGGAAGTGCCAGGATTCAAGAAAACTACAAAAGATTCATGCTTGTTTTTTCTGTGCATGTGTGACAGTATATCAGTATATATTCCCCAAATGTGAGTTTCGTATAATGAGAAAAATTTTAATGCTTATCAACAATTTTGATGCATTTGGAAGGTGAGATGATGCACCTCCATCTCTCCTGCTTCTACGTGTAAAATATGTGTCATCAGCGCGTCACTAGCTACTGACACCTACTTCATTACCACAGCATCCCATGCAGATAGGTTGGTGACATCTGGACACACAAATCTGATCTGATCACTTGCAAATAACAGTGCGGACAGTTGTCTCAAAAGATCTGATTTAAGAAACAAATCTGATTTGCCTGCAGTCTGATCATAGCCTTAGATGAGCATTTTAGAGAAGTACCTCTACCATCTTATATAATACCTCTTATAATGATGTTCTGACACAATTCTGGGCCCAGTATGCCCGTATCTGTTCATCAAGTTTGGTCGACTATGCTTGGTCTGAGCTGTAAGAGGGGGGTGTTGCTGTTGCTCTCAGCATCTCTTGTGTCCCCTTTTCTGCAGCATCTATTAAGTTATCTTCGCTGCAGCAGTTGGGGGCTGTGGAGGCTGTGGCAGCTGTGCATGTTTTTTCAGGTGGCTCTGCTTCTGTGTTCTTCAATTGATTCAGCGGTGGGATCGGGCTTTTCACAATCGCAAATAGTGTAGTTTGCATCAAGCCTATAGCTAGCTGCAGCTAACCTTTTAGCCAATATATGCTCAATAGACCCTTCCAACACACTTACTTGCAGGAGGAACAGTGCCGTAGAGTCAGCCAAAAATTAAAACTGACTTATGGATCTTTTCAAATCAACCATTTCTAATCTCACAAAGTGTTTATCATTGTAATGGGAAAATGAGGGTTACATTTTTTGTTAAAAATGTTTAATATTTTTTTTTCTGGCCAACCAGTGGACCCCAATCCCTGCGTGCCTATTCATTAATCTGCCCCTGCATGCATACACACTTAATCTATGCTAATGTTAATCTATGCTAATCAAGAATTAAACTATCGCACGCTGTAGTTGCTGAGTGTAGCTGCAGACCAGTCAGAGTGCCATGCTAACCCCTTTCCACCAAAGAAAAATGCCAAAAAAGGGCACACAAGCATTAGAAGTGGACCTTGGAGCAATGGAAGATGGTCCCGTTTTCTTTTACATCACATCGACGGCTGGGTACATGTGCGCTATTTACCTGAGGAAGTGATGGCACCAGGATGCAGAAGAAGACAAGCTGTGAAGGGAGTGTGATGCACTGGATAATGTTCTGCTGGGAAACCCTGGGTCTGGGCATTTATGTGGACGTCAATTTGACATGTGCCACTTATACATAAACATCACTGTGGGCAATGCACACCCTTTTATTGTAGGGGTATTCAGATGGCAGTGCCTTCTTTCAGCAGGAGACTGTGCCTTGTCACACATTGTTCAGGAATGGTTCAGGAACATGGCGAAGGCTCAAGTTGTTGGCCTCCCCATTCCCTCAATGTCAATCTGATCAAGCATCTGTAAGATGTATTGGAACAAGAAGTCTGATCTACCATGTAACTTACAGGACTTAAATGATCTGCTGCTAACATCTTGATTCCAGATACCATAGGGCTCCTTCAGAGGTGTTGTACAGTCCATGCCTCTGTAGGTCAGAGCTGCCTTAGCAGAGGACCAACAGCATATTTGGCATGTAGTTATGATGTTTTGACTCATCTGTGTATACTATCAGAAAAAAATAAGTGAGCCAAGTATCACTCTGAAAAATAAAGATGCCCAAGCGGAACCAAAAAGGGAGAAATGCCATAGAACAGTGGTTCTCAATCTAGGTCTTAGCACACCTATTGCAGCTAAGTAACAAATTAACAGGTCCTTCCTGAGTTGAACTGAGTGTGTAACTAAAGCAGGATGATACAAAAATCCACAGTGGGCCAAAAGATGAATTTTGTTCTCTTAATCTCTCAGCTTGTTTCAGTTTTAAATGACAGACAGATGTGCTTAGGTCTATTGAAAAGCCTCATCCTTTTTTCAAGGTGGAAGTTGATAAAATAAGAAACTTTGTTTAGCATTTTGTAGATATTGGGTCTGTTCTAAAACATATATAAGCCACTTGTAATTATTTTAGCCTGCTATCTCTAGAGAAAGAGGTCTATAACCCAGAGATCAAGGATTATTTGATCTTACCACATTTTACACATGATCAAAAGAACCGTAGATGTTTTTTTTTAAACATGATGTAAATGAGATGTGTGAGTGTGAAGAACCATTTAAAACTTTAAATAACTTTTTTTTCCACAACAAAGAACCCTTACATCATGTAAAGGTTCTACTCCAATTAAAGATTTTTTCCTAGCCATACCAAGACACATCTAGGAACTTGTATTTGTAAGAGTGTAGGTGAAGTCTTTTGTTTCACGTTGGTTTAAGAGAAGTATAGAACAAACAGGCAGCCCTCATTCGTATTGCACCTAGTTGAAACATTTGAAACATAAAAGTATTTCAGTTGGTTTAAAAAAATCAATTTCATCTGTAGCTCCAGAAATTATATTGTTAAATAATTGAAAGTTGGCAGTGTGTGATCCTGTGGCATGTTACAATTACAAGATCTACTGCTGCCACAGATTTCGAAGAGCCTACAAGCTTACAAGCTAGGACACTAAGCAACCATGGAGCCTTGTTAATGCCTTCAAAAGCAGTGGAGATGAGTCTATCAGTGATAAAAACCACGTTTACATGAACACCATTGGTTTGATATTCGTCAAAAAAGACTGCTAGGCTAACTTAAGCAAGATCATATAAACAGCACACTTCTGTTGTCATGGTGCAACTTCATTTTTAAAGTCTTTATTGGCCTAAGCTTAGTGTCAGTGGCATGTCTAGGATTTTAGCTACGGGCAGAAAGGGGCCAAGAGTACACAGATGGGTGACACCACTTAATTATACATAAGACAAAGTTACATTTGCAGAAAATCTTATTTGTGCTTTGGTTCAAAATAAATGGCTACATAATGAAACTACTGTATTGGTATTATATTTGCTCTGTGGTTTTAATTCTTGCCATTAAATTCAGTATACAGAAGTGCACTGACTGGATCAAAACCATAATTTGTTATAAACAGATTCTGTTGTCCCAGCTTTCCAAGCTACAATTTACAGTATGCAAAATAGAAAAAAAAGACTTGCATACCATGGTTCGACCTTGGTACTGCTGTACCTCCTTAACCGTCGTCTTGCATGTCTCGCATGTCTTTTTCGTTTACTTCAAGCTCTTCTCCAACCTTCTCTCCCTCCATTAGGTCACAATACTTCTTAGTTTCAGCCTCTTCTTCTGCTTTTTCTTTGTATGCTTCTCTTTTTTGAGAAAAACCCCTGATAATGTTTCCCTTTCTCTTTTGTGTTGGGCCTTGCACACACTACAGGAAACAACACAAGAAAACAAATGTGTTAATCAAATATCGTAGGTAACACAGTGTCTTAACTTACAACGACTGTGTCTTATTAACATTTTTAGTTAAAGATCAGCTATTAAGCTTGCAATAAGTATATATTACAGCACTAAGAGAACTAACATTCATTAGGTAACTATTCATGCATTTTATTTGTGCCCATGCTTATATAATTGAATTCGTCAGGACAGCAAATATACTGAATAATGAATAGTTCACTCCGAGAGCAATAACAACCAGTATTAATAATAATAATAATAATAATAATAATATACTTGTGCAAGCTAATAATAGCTAGGTACACTGGTAAAAAAGATACATTGTTCTATATAGAATCATTTTTTAAAAAGGTTCTGTATAGAACCACATACAAGACATTCTCTGTCATATCCCCCCTTCTGGTGAGACTCCACTTGGACTCTCCCTGGTTCCAACTTTCACAGCTGCAAGTGATCCTGGCCTTATCAACTGCACTCTTAGAAAATACGGTGCTTCAATGGCTCTTTAGTAAAGATATGGAACCATGAACGCTCAAAAAACTCTTTGCATGATGAAAGCGTTCTTCAGATTAATGGAGAATGTGCTGTAGATGTTTCTATATAAAACCTTTTTGAAAATAGTTGTATATAGCACCCAAAAGGATTCTTTTATTGTTACAATGTCAAGCTTACAACAATAAAAGAACCCTATTGGGTGCTATATAGAATCCTTTTTTTAAAAAAGGTTCTGTATAGAATCATCTATAGCACATTCATGCATATTTTCTATCAATCTGAAGAACCCTTTCATGATGCAAAGAACCCTTTAATCATGCAAAGGGTTCTTTAAGTGTGTGCATTATGCATTAAGTGGTTCTTTTGGATCTCTCAGAATTTTAGACATGTAGTGTAACTACCTGGTCATTACTTTTATTTATTTATTTATTTATTTTTTTAGATGTTGTTGAGAAGTCCGCTGTGTGTCCAATTTTAACATATCTTGTGATAAACACCACAGCTTCTGACCAGTGCTCTAAATCCAGACCTTTTAAAATGTACATGAAATATGCGAGCTATACTAGCTAGTTAAATACATGATCATTAATCATAACATGAATGCAAGCTAATATTAGCTAGCTAATTATCAAAGTCAGACTATGTATGCTATGTCGGTTGCGATGTTTCAAAAATCTGTGGTCAAGGGTCTGTGACAGTGATGGCCATAGCGTACTCCATGAAGGGGTTGTGATTCCTGTTGTAGGTGAAGGGGAATACAATTGCTTAATTAAATTGTTAACGTGTTACCAAATCATTTAGAGAGGACTGACGTGAAGTGCACCATCCTAGAGAAACTTACTGAGTCAGAATTGTTCACAGTGGTGGTGATAGGAACCAGATGTCTTAAGAGTTTTGTGCATCTAAAAGCCAGATCACAGAAGGCTATTACATGAAATGGTTACAAGTATGCTGCCTGATGTCTGAGACACTGTTTTTAAAAAGGGATGTGCTAAGGCAAATTGTTACCAAAGAAAACTTTTTTTCAGATACATATAAAAACTCAGAAGACAGATTCACTGGTGTTTTTAGATAGCAAATTAAACGTCAATATTTGCATCGTAGACATCACAACCCCTGGTTCCTATGACCACGATCATGAACAAATCTTGGTAAGTTTCTCTACAATTAACTATTTCACATCAAACCACTTTGTTTATATCTCAGTGGTTGAATTATGCATAAACTTAAAAAAAAGTGGAATTTCCCTTAAAGTTAGGCAATTCTGACATGCACATAAATGGGATTATAAGCGGACTAGTGATTTGTACAACTCATGTAAATGTCTTGTTTCGGTCCACGCTGTAAGCCCCAGTGTTGTTTTAAATTTTACCAAAACAGTTAAATTACCATTAGTAATATTTACTTAACTACTAAATTATAGATATAAATATAGTTATAAAGTTATAGAATTACAAGTTTCAAGATGATTGCTGTTGCACCGAGTGGAGCTTTCCAGCACCCCTAGAAGTTTTGTTGGTTTCTGTTCATTAGCTCTATTTTATCTTGTTTTTCAGTTCTCTTAATATTTCCTTCAGACGAAATGTTATGTCATGTGAAAGGTTTCGATGCAGTTTACATGTTTTGTTATTTTAACCACAGTGCTGTTTTGTGTTTTTTTGTTTGTTTGTTGGTTTGCTTGTTATGAGGTTATGCAATGGGTTATAAGTATAGTTGGTTACATTATTACCAATAGACTGGCACGACTGCATGCAATATAATCTCCATCTTTTGAAAACTGAATCTTCAGCTCATTAATGAACTAATTTGTCAGTCGGTACTGTTAATTACATAAATTAATTAAGCAATAAAACACGAGAGGGAGTGTGTTATCGCGAAATAACATCATGGCTATGATTTGATCGCAGGCATGAGCCTAAGGCAAGTGATTATAGCGATAACACACAACCTCGAGTGTTCTATTGCTTTTATACAACAGTTAAATAAATAAAGTAAGAAATAAATAAACTGGGCTGTGAACGTGGCATTTAATATGTTTTAATGTTAGCAATTCCTTCCACAAAATTATAGTTCCTTAACAAGCAGCTTGTTGCTATGTATAAGTTGGTTCTCCAGCTCCTTACAAAGACCAACTGATAGTTCCGGAATTTAGTGTAGTCTCGTCTTCAGAGTCTGACCAAATTGGCTGTAGGTCAAATGTAATCTTAAAAATGTTGATTTTCTGTTTGTGTGCAAAGTAAGAAGTAAAAACGTTCAAATGGCTTGAGCATCTCCTACAGCTGTCAAAGTCCTTGCTTAGCAACAGCGTCTCAGCGGAGTGATGCAGTGTTTGTGAAAAACATTCCAGCCAAGAACTAGAGTTTAATACATTATGCAGTATTCTGTAGTGCAGCATTATATCCCTCAGCCTCATTAGTTTGACAGAATTCACAATTTTATATCATTTTCATGTTTTCATTCGTCAATGTTCTCTCACTACAGTACCCAGCATGCATTATGCAAAACACATTATACAACATTTGAGACTCCCTGTAGTGTCCACATAGCCATTGCACTATATGCTAATAAAACGACCAAGCTAGCATTAGTGTAACTCTTACCTCAGCCTTGAAAAATGAAAGAATGTAAAGAAAGCAACGATTCTATCTTTCTTCAGTACACTCTTCAAAAAGAGGGTCCTTAAAGGGTTCTTTAGTGAAGAAAATGGTTCTTTATAGAACCATGAACACTCACAGAACCCTTTGCACGATTAAGGGGTTTTTTTTGCACCATTAAAGGGTTCTTCAGATTGATAGAAAATCTGCATGAATGTGCAATAGACAGTTCTATATAGAACTTTTTTAAAAAGGGTTCTCTTTAGCACCCAAAAGGGTTCTTCTATTGTTACAAGCTTCACATCGTAACGATAGAAAAACTCTTTTGGGTGCTACATATATAACTATTTTCAAAAAGGTTCTATTCATACAACCATACACAGCACGTTCTCCATCAATCAGAAGAACACTTTAATGATGCATAGGGTTCTTTGAGTGTTCATTTTCTTGAAGAATCCTCTTTTTTAAGATAGGCAAAGACAGAAGCCAATCTGAGGTAAGATAGCCTTTTAGCTTGTTGTCTTCCTCATCTGGTGAATAATTTCTGTTGTTTGAGTGATGCACTCTCATTGTAATGATAATTGCAATGATTGAAGACAGTTACACATTTGCTATGTACGCTGCTTCTGCATTGGCCAGGTAATTAAAAAAACAACAACACATATTTCAAAAAGGCCCACCCCCAAAAATCCACCCAAACAGTTCCTCCCATTTTTCCTCCCACCTTCAAGACGCATCATAAAATGAAGGATTTTCTAGCCTTTAGATAAAAAAAAATCTCACACTAGAGCATACCGTGGCACCACTCAGGGTGCTAGTAAGCACATTTACAACAGAAGTAGCAATAGTTACATTTTTTATTTTGGCCACAGTGTGCTTTTAAATGGTTAATTTCACACAGTGTAGAGATCATATTCAAATTCTCTCAATCTTTAAATTTAAAGTAAATGATTAAATTTAACTTCTTAAGGTTAATAAACAGTGTAGTTTTTTAAGCTAACTTGTAACCAACCTTAGTCAATGAAATGCTACTCTGGCTGTATCTTCTGCACTCGGCGGGTGCTTTGTGAATACAGTTGTCACAAGTGCCTGTGGTTCTGTCTGAACTCTATAAACATTTCTGACATTTCTGTGTCAGTGTATTGCCAGTCATTAGGAAGAAAGCAACCTGGAGCCAGAGCTTTGCGGTAGTCTACAATGTACAATAACACTTGAGTGTATTTGGATGGGGATCCCAGGCTGTTGGAAACTTAACAGACATGAAATAGCCACAGAGAGTGAGACTGAGTGTAGAGGCTGTCAGGCTGTGCGCAGTGCCCACTTTGGGTGTGCTGAAAGGTCTGACGGCCGGCCACATAGGGCTGCACTTACACTCACACATCTGCAGGTATGTAAACAGCTGAAAATGTCATGTGGAAAACTGCAGACCTCATTCTAACATGTGATGTCCTCCTTATTTACACCAGAGGTGTGCTACAAAATAAAGCTGACATGAAAATATTGTGGCCTTAAGGTTTGAGCCAATGGGAAGAGTAGAGATAAGAACATAGAAGACTCTCCGAGTGCTACAGGCCTCTCTGCAGCCCTTAGTTAAATTACATGTTCTAAATGTAATTGGTTGCTAGTTTAAGTTGTGCAATGACTTGGTTATGTTTAATCGTGCCCTGCGGTAGTTAACAAGTGTGATAAAGTGTTCTGGTGACCTTCCCCCTATTTTCCCCTGTGGTTTAGTTCCCCTCTCTGCTATTTCAATCAAGATCGCTTCCCTAAGTTTAAACAGTGTTATCCACATTTATCCCTGGTTTTCAAAAGCTGGGGAAATCGATGTAAACCGGTGTTGTAATAATTTATCCTACGCACGTCCTACTGAGCATGAGCAGACCATTCCTACTATAGCCTAGTAACTTAATGTTTCAAAGCTTTATTGAGTTTTTAATGTAATTCAGTACATACTCAGCTTAGTATTATTGCTTACTTCCTAATAAGGTTATTTAGGTTAGGTTTAGACTATTAAGTCATTAAAATATCCTAATTATTCTTTTAATGCTGGTAACGTTTTCTGATTATAAGCTTTAGGCTGTCAAATTATCCTACCTATAGATTTCAGTGCTGGTAGCATTTTCTGATAGGGTAATTTAGGCCATCAAAATATCCTACCTAAAGAGCGCTACCTAAAGGACAGCGGTACGCTACGACATTTGACTTTGTAGCACAAACTTTAGTAAATCCAGCGGAATATGTAAAGAGCCGCACGTGTAATATCTCCTCCATATATATATAGACATATATATATGTACATATGAAGGACATATGGTGTGTAATAAAGACCTCTATGTATATATATACACATGTGAATTCATTAAGCAGAAATGACTCTGTCTTTTTGTATCTGTAGGGAAAAAACGATGCGCGCGTGGCAGTTTATATATATATATATATATATATATATATATATATATA
>JAILXH010028932.1:0-10546 GCA_023558415.1 Piaractus mesopotamicus
TATATATATATATTGACATAACCATGCCATAGGCTGTCATGACATGTTTGATGTGATATATGTATATGTTATATTTGTGAACAAAATCTGTCATAACTTATGATGGCACATGACATCTGCCATGAGATATTTATGCAAGTGTTTTGCAGCGAGGCACAAATGTTACAGTCAAATGTGTAGAAAAATTACATTAATAACTTCAGTGTTCTCAGGGTTCACTGACGTAAAATGAATGTCACAATTTCTTGACAACTTTTCAAAATCAGAATATCCACGAGTCAAAAAATCCACCAAGTACAACTCCCAATTCGTTTCGTTTGGCATTTTGACGGTCAGGATGCATATAATCTGTGGTGCCAGGGAACGCTGACCATGCCCACACCCACAGTTATTAAGCCCTAAGAAAATGTCATCACATCCTTATTTTATCAAGTGACATTTCCTCTGGCCCAAATCCCCTGGACCCAGCTCCATCACAATAATCAGCACTGTCACGCTTATTGTTCAAATCAAATTACATGTGATCATGTAAATGGAAGTCAAAATAAAGCACACACCAATGATGTGGTTACCTGCCGTCGTCTTGATGATGTCTGTAGTGTTCCTCAGGCCCATGAAGTCAAACTGGTAGAGTCTCCATGACTTCTGATCAGCTGCCTCCACCGAGTTCTTCCTCCACTTGTAAATCATTTCGTCTCGTGGGTATCCATCTGTAATCACGACAGAGCACATTTCAATGACCTCCGATTCTGTACACAGCAGTGATGGATGTTTGAGTGCAGCTTAGCTTCAGGACATGCTCAGCGACATTAGTTTGTGGCACAGCACCTGCTAATAAAAAGCCACTCTATGGCGAAATAAAGACAGAGGCAGGGGGAGAAAGCAAGTAAATGAGCTTTTTGCTTTAATATTGCTCAGCATCAATCTTGATGCTGGGACTGACCTTCAGGTGTGTGCCTTTCTCACACACAGCCATGCGTCCCAGGACAACAGCCAGAAAAGGGACTGGAGAGAACAGTCCCAGAAGACTCAGGATTCTAATCTCAAATCAATTTCATGAAGATGGCTTGGCGGGTAATGTTTCATTCTGATGGGGATGAAATCTGAGCATTTTTTGCAATTGTGGTGTTGTACCTTTCTGAAGTATATAACTGAGACCAGAGCACACCTCCTGTTCCCTGGAGATTATGCTCCACTTGAAAAATTATCCCAACTGAAATGGTACACTTAATGCACGGTCATTGTTTACCTTTAGCCATTAACAGCACAATATAATTCAATTTCTTACCAAACACACATTAATCCTACTGACAGAGTGTTAAGTGATAATCATGCCCAACAGGCATCTGAGGTAATCATCATTCAATTTAGAGTGCAAACATATTAAGTGTGGGGTAAGACGCTGACTCTTAATTGCTAATTGTTTTCAAATATTTTTGATAAAATTCCATTAATATTCTTTAAGGCTGACATTCCTGGCATGAGGTTGGTTGTGAGCATAGCTTGCCCATTTGTTTAGCTCATTTATAATGGGAAAACCTGAATAAAATCATTGTTGAGAGAACTGTGCAGGGCAAAGACAAAACTTAAAGTAATCATTTAATGCAAAACCAAAGATTTCTACATTTTCCTTTATTTTCCACCAGTGACATCAGAGAGAAGAGTGAGAACACAGAGGATGCAGCCAAGACAGCTAAATACAAGACTTTGTCTACAGCTGGAGGATTTGAAGGATTTGAGGATTTTGAAGATTCAGCCAGCGCGTGTAAGAAAAAGGAGCATTTGATCATCGTTTTAATGTAAAAGTAATGTGAAAGAAACAAGCCTCTCAAGGCCACACGTTACAGTGATGCTCCCACGAGTAAAGCATGACTCAAAGCAGTGCAAAATCAATGTAAGGCACAGCACTGAATGGATTACTGCTTTTATTAAAGACCATAAAATATAAAAAGGTAAAATACACCAAATTTATGTTCAACAAATAATTACAACTATAATTCATTACAATGATCACAAATGTTTTTCCTGGCAAGCAATACAATTTAAATTAAATCAAGCACTAATAGCGAATTCAACTGTGTGTGGTCAAGTGTAATGGAGTACTTTTACAACTACTTTGAACATGGCTCAGCTAATCACATTTTAGAACAGGATAACTAGCAGACATGGATTTACAGTGCACAGACTCCTTTTAGCACTGTGCCACTCGTTAGATGAATTTTTGTGTCATCTGTCTAAATGTTTCTGAGTAGTAACCAAGGCTTGATTTGGGTGGGTTTTGAGGGGGCAAAAACAATCCCCTTGTAAAACAATCATCCGCTTTGGATTAATGTGATACCACTTAAGTTATGATTAGGAAAGCAGGCATGCACCTACAAAAGAGGTGGCTAAGTGTAACTGCACTCTTGAACTTTTCATCAGTTATGCTGTGGAGTGTTTGATTCCACTGTCAGGGATAACAGGTTCATGATTTCCCTGCCAAATTGGATTAGTTAAAAAATGCAGTCATCGGAGAAAAATCATTACGTTTCAGCTTCTGGTTTGCAGGTTTAAGCAGAGTTTGGGCTGGACCTGGCAACCCTACCTGCCAAAAATACACAAAACATATACACAAAAATATAACAGGTACGATAACCAGTGTTAACCACTGTGAGATGTTTGATGTTAATACAGCTGAGACTTGGAGCTCATAAATTTCAGGGATTATCGTAACATTTAAATAAATAAAACATTAAAATAATATAAAAAGTGGAACTGCCCGCTGCATCTCCAGATTGAGAATTGTTAAGCTAACTTTGTGAAACATTACTAATAGCATTTGTTGCTATCACAACAGTGATGTGTGCCAACATCACTGTTCTAATATTCTAAATGTTGTTGGCAATAGCTGCGGAGAGTTTGGTCAGTGGGAATAAGAAGTTGGTAGAGTAGCTTAAGTCAATACTCAAGTAAAAGTATTGATACTTTGCTAAAGAAACAACTTGAGTAGAAAGTATAAAAGTATCAAGTCAACAAACTACTTAAGTACTGAGTAACTTTGAACTGCAGTGGAACTTAGTAAACTTAGTAAATCCAGCATCTATCAGAATAAGAACTGAGTGCTGTCAGGTTACAGTCCTCTCTTTTTGGGGTACTTTTGGTCTAAAATAAAATGCTAAAGCTCCAAAGTCAGAGGTGTGACCAATCACAAAGCAGTGCAGATGTTCTCATCAACAAACTATCATGAAATTAATCACACAAAAGGAATTAGTATCTAAATGTGAATGGCAAAAAAGTGACTAATATACTTGAGTACAAGTAAAAGTATTATGATTTGATTTGATGATTTGATTACAAATCCATCAGTACTTTACTTAAGTACATGTACTTGAATAAATGTAACTAGTTACTACCCATTGCTGGGGGGAATAAAATGCTGATGAAAAACTCAAAACTCAAAATTTTCTAGTATTCCATTTGGAGAGCAGCAGTGAGTAGCTCGTTTTTTCCACTTTACAAAGAAATACCAAATGCCAGTCTAATCACAAAATAAGACAAGGCGACCCCCCGCCCCCCTTTGTCATTCGAAGCTCCATCCCTAACCCTTCACCTCCGAACGAACTCCACCACTGACCATAACACAAACATTTAAGCAGCTAATCAACAAGCAGGCTATCAGGGCAGCAGTATTTGTAAGACCGTTTAGAAACAAAATCAAATCTAGCGTAATCGCCTCATGGGCAAGTTCTTAAATTTGACTGAATATCAGAGTTTTCCGAGTCTATAACTAATTGATGAACGAGTTTGTTTTTCCAAGTCGATACTTTACCTCAATTGTCATTATCAGTCTGAAGAAACTACCTGACCTGTGCAGCAATACACAGAACAATGAGGTGCTCATCCAATGCATTGTCTTTTGGATCTACCCCAAAAATCAATGCTTCCTAATTGCTGAGCAATTCGTCCACTCGAGTGAGTCTATTCAAAGCGACAAGTTCTGCATCGACTGCATTGTGGGGTTGTGTGTTCTGAGAGTGACACAACTCAAAGGACTAATTTAGCCCTGGCCATGCGTGCCATAATGAGCACCTGTTGGACCTCCATTAGTTTCATAATCCTATTAATTGGCACTAGTGAAGGATTACTGAGAAGCTGTAACCCGTGAAGATTTGTTGGGGTAAAGTAAGGTGCTTTATTAATTGTAGCAAGAACGAGCTGAAAAATGAACTCTCTCTGCCTGAGTGAATCTCACGGGTCGCACCATTGAATTGTGAGAAATAATTAGTAGTGTTGTATGGACTTTCCAAATCCTTGGTGAAATCAACCGTAAAATAGGTTGCAGCAGCATCAGCAAAAGAGTTCCCGCTGCTGTACATAGCAAGTTGAGTGCAAATGAATCGGAGAGTTCTGCTATTTATCCCGGGCTTTAGCTTTCTCTTATGATATATATTACAGGAAGCGCTTATCTTTAGCTGAACTGTCCTCTCGTGTTCAGCTTCCATTAGACCTTGTTAATTAGGTGGGGGTTGAGATCTAGAAACCAGTGATTATTATCCATGGCCAGTGTCAAAGACACACTCTCACCCTGCTTCATTTCAGCAGTCTTTCTCTCCGCCCCTGTTCCGGCCTCCCACATTTGTATCATACTGCTTTCATTATTGGAATGTCCCCAGGGTATCGTAGCATAAAAGGTAAGCAAATTCCACTTAATCAGAGGAGAAAATAGCCATCGCCATGGGAACCAGAGCACCATGCATTGGCTCCTGTGGGTGAAGAATGGGGTGCTGATGAATTAGAGCGCACAGGCGCTCCCCGTGGCAGTGGGCGACTCAGAGGAACGGACAGAGCAAGTGATTTGAAGCTAATGTGCTGTGTGTGTGGAGCGTGGAGCTATCAGAGCAAACCGCTTTGTAATTTGGAGAATTCATCACGAGGCGAGGCTATTATTGATTTGGGCAAGACAAAAGACAAGCCGAGCCGTAGATCACTGTTTGTGCATCCTGCCTCTGTCAACAGTTAAAGGTGGCGGAGCAGCGAGATGGAGGGGGTTTGTCATGGTCTGGCAACAACAAAATTTGCGACCCTTTGGATGACCTCTTACGCTGTAAAAGAAACAGTTGACCACTACATCCTGATAAATAATTCATTCTGCTTTATGCATAGATCGCCTGAAAGCCCATCACGCCAGCCTCTGGAAACACTGTGCTACACGCTGCCAACAGTGAAGGAAATCAAGTGGGAGTTCACACCTGGCCAGTGTGAGCGCTGACAACCGACTCTGAGACCTTTTCTCCCCATGAGGTGTTTTATCAGTTTAGTGCAGGTCTGGAACACATTGGAGCCCTCACTCTGGAGCCCTACGTGCAGATTTGTTTACTGACAGACAGCGTGTTGTGCCTACAACACCGAGTAAACTGAAGCGAGCAGGTATGTGGCCAGGCACCTACTGAACGTGCCTTGCAGCAACAAAGCTGTAGAGGTTTGCTAATCAATGCTGTAATGGCAGTCTCAGTTTGGCTAGATCGAGCTCTGCAGTGGTGTCAATGCTACTGAATCAAGACTGCTGGAACTGAGTGGAATGAATCCAGGTGAATCCGTAAAGACACTGACAATTAATGATGAAGAAAGCAGGAAATCCTGTCCCTATTTGGGCCCCTTATATGACTGCTAAAGTTAAATCTATTGATGTGCTTTGACTTTGTTTAGCAAAACAAAGTTTATTGACATCATTTCTCTGTAATGAGCTTTGAAAATATGCTTTACAACACCTTCATCATTGGGTATATCCACTGCTTTAATTCAGTCCTCTGCAAATAACTGATTTGCTAAAATACAAATGACATACTTTGAACAGATGTGTATGCTGTTCATATATTTAGCATATCCCTGTGTTATTTATACACTAAAACTGACATTTGACACACAGAAAATAAACATAACGCTACATGTGCAAAATGTTTCACTTTATCTTCTAAATTAAATGCAAATTTCACTGAACACTAAACCACAATACTGGCAGAATCTCACTACTCTTATGATACTATATGGTTTCTTATTAGCTCAATACTAAAGAACTCAATCATTCTTTGACAGAAGTAGTACATTTGTACTGTACGGGTAGTAAACGTTGTGCATTTTTCAATGCTAGGCAACATCATTCAACATAAACACTTTCAAGGCAGAGGATGATGCAACACAATCAGCCAATTACATTCGTTTCTAAGTACTAGTTTTTCTGTCAAGTGAAGTCAAGAAACTCAGACAAAAATCCTCAGAACAAACCTACAGCAAGAACGCAGATGGCAGTAAATCGGTAAGACTAATTCCCAGCCAAGAGATGCTTGGGAAGCTAATATTATTTAGTTTTACTATCATGTCTAACAATTAATTAGAGTGAATTTTCTCAGCTCCAGTGCTTTTGTGTTAGCTCTAGCGTTATCTCTTCTGAAGGAGCAGCTTCAGTCACTCAGACATCTTCTTTATTAGACATAAAAACCTGTTACTTGCAGTAACTGAAGCATTTCACTGGTTTGATTTTTGCAAACATGGCTTATGTTCGAAGTAGCCTACGACAGACTGCTCGCATACTGACTGAGCCTGAATATTGTAAGTAGCATGCAGTATGTGACCAACATGAACTTCTTCAGTACGCCAAAGATACTCGGATGACAGACTGCTCTGGCAAAAATACTCTAGTGTGCAGCCAGAGATCTTCATTATATACTATATCACAAATTGCAAAGCTACCATTTCAGAACCTAGCCAATGACTTATATGTCTGGTTTGCTCCAAACAGTTTAATAGCCCTGATTTCAGTTTTTTATGGTTACATAAATGAAAAGAAAGGAAATCATTTATCTTCCTGCTGCATTATTGAAGCCTTATCAGTTTTGTCTGTTGGTGGTTTTGCTTACTTTGTCTATGTAATGAACTTCACTTATTGCATAGATAACACTGTTAAAACCGTAACTTGATAAAGTTGTTCTTAACCAAACAATCCGCTCAGCATCGGCTTTTCAGGCTCATGTGTGAACTGCTTATTAGTCAGTCAAACTAGCTTATATGACCAACTACGAATGTAGTAAAAAATAAAATGACTCATAAACGGAGGAAAACAGGTGTGCTCGGAAAACACACAGACAAATCCAAAGCTGACACTGTTGAAGTTTATTTTTGACTTTGGGGTAGAAAACAAAACTCTTCGCTCTGCCATGGTACCTCTCAAAACTCAGCAGGTACATCTCTTGACCAAAATATATCCAGACGTGCTGCTAAAGACCTGACCTGAAAAAGAGCTGAAAAGCAGCTAGCTATGGAAAATGGGGTGGGACCAGAGATCATTCTGATGTAGGCAGTCTAGTCATGCCCCTTCCCTGTAGTTGGGCATAAGGATTTGGTCGTATACTGGATGTACAGTATACTACTATGAAGAATATCATGTGGTGTACAATAGTATAGTAGTATGCTATTTTAAATGCACCCCAGAATTTCTTTTTTTCTTTCTCTAAATTGGCCTAAATTCATATTATGTTATTTCTAAAACATGGATGGCTGCTCGAAATATTTGGCAAAGCCAGTTTATTTTGAACAAAAAGTTTTTCAGTGTACTCCTCTAAGCTTATGGTAGCACAAGTAATACAGATGCTACCAGATGGCCTGAGCTGAAAGTTTGACCGACATAGCATCAGTAACTGAGGGGTGCGGGATGGAGGCAGGACTTTTTCCAACAATCAATTAAATTACATCCACTGCCAAGTATACTTATTTTTATAGCCCTCTATACTTTATCTACACTTCTTAAAAAGTTCTTCTCAACAGAGATAGGGTTGGTTTTAGGACTAGGGTTATGGTCATGTGTAGGTTTTGGGTTAGTCATATGGCAAAATGTAGGTGAATTTAAAAGATATTTAGTTAAATGTAATTCCAAGGCAAGGTGAGAATCTACAAAGTATCTACAGTGGGCTATCCAAGTAAAGTGGTACCTGCTTACATATCCACCCTTCTTCATTTTGGGCCAACTGAGGCAGAGGAACACTGTGAAAACCAGCAGTTTTAGACTGATCTTTTTGCTCAATTTAACACGTCCAGTATAAATGAAAACATTTGTAAAAGATTCATAAAACTGTAGGGTTTGATGAAGGGATTTCCATTTCAGTGTTAATGTTTCACTTCATAGGAACAATTCCACTAAGCATTCTGCCTGTTGGAATGGTAATGAGCATTTAATTACACTGGAAAAATTTCAGTCTTTCTTTTCTTGTTTGACAAGCAAGTAGTAAGAAAGAAAGAGATTGCAGCAACAAAAATAATCTTGAGTGACACTAGCCATAAAGTGGTGTTCAACATCATAAAGCAGAGTGGTGTTTCACATCTCTCAAAGACAAAAGCCAAGCAGGCAAATTGTTTAGTCACACATTTGTACATTAGACTGCCAAATATCCACCTCCACACACAGTAATGAGGACAGCCAGTACACAACACCGCAGTCATGAATATGTATGGACTGGTGCATGGATTCCCCAGCACATCACAACACAAAATATCTTCAGAAAGACTGTATAGACACACAGTGTATCACTCTGAACATGCTCAACAGTTAAGATGACTTTAAGACTATCATGCCTTTAAGAAACCAGGCCCAGGTTAGTTTTGTTGAAAACATGGACCAATATGTTTGACATATAGATATTATTAAGAGTACATGAGTTTCTGTTCCCTGCTAAAGCAAATGAGCAGTATTGGAGGGCCATTAATGGTGGGTTGATATTGATTTTAGATCTATCACAGGTCATCATGTCAATAGTTTCCACTGAAACTCCCACAAGAAATCCCCGTACAGTTAATTGCTATTGATATTAAAGCACAGATAACTGATTAAAGGCAGTTATTTCATTTATATAAGCACTATATCCAAATATCCTAATAGTCTTGTGGGGCCAGACTTGATCTCATAATATGAATACACATCTGGGAACAACTTGTTAAACTTTTGGTGCTGGATTGTAGCAAAATCTGTTGCAAACGGGGGTACAATCGCCTATTTCACAGTTCATAGTACAATCAATAACACAAGCAAAATATGCTAGCTACAGAAATGCTGTTGTTAGTTGATAGAATTGGGGTAATGTTTATCTTTACTGGATGTAATGTGTTCTCTGCACATATGATACAAATCTACATGCTTAATTGAGAGTTTTTTGTAGGCGCTTTTCAGCCATGCTAACTTACATTGCATCCATGGGCTAACGACCGGCTTAGAAACGATTTAGAAATTTCACACTCAGTTTGTTCCTGCCTAATTAAGTCTACCCATACGTTCCTACCCACATTTAGCCCAAAAGTTCTAATGGGAGTCACGATCCCTTGAGACTTATTTCCCAATAGAGGCAACATTAAAGGAAGAAGCATTCTATCCAAGCCAAAACGAACATGTACGCATTCTAAATTTCCTCAAAGAGATGCAATTGATTATCTCTTACTTGTAATAATTGCTCAGTTGAAAGCATCTCCTCACAGTAGTCTGTGTGCATCTTTAATCTTTTCAGAGCATTAGCTGTGATTCCTTTCAACTTGTCGTACACTGGAGGTCTGCTCAATCACGGTCTCCCCCATCCAGTATCTAACTGTAACACTTAACAGATCATTGCATTAAAATGAAAACATATTTTCAAGCTTCACCTTCGCACAAGTGCCTCACCATTAAATCTTATCAACTCCCCTGACATCAAAGCCGAGTGGAAGCCAGTCCTGCTCTTACAGAGACTGAAAAGGGTAGGAAAAAAAGGGAGCTGTGTTGCAGACAGGAAGAGACACATGATCAAAGGTAATGGCTGCTGTCCCCTCATCTTTAAAGACTTCCTGCTTTTTAATGAACTTCAGTCCGATTTGGCTCTGGTTAAACACTGTAATTGTCTTGCCCATGCCAGCTCTGAACCCTAATTATATTGAGGTGCTGGCCCATTCGGATCATAGCAATGTTTCTTAATCATGATTCTAAATGTGCAGAGACAGAAAAACATCACTGATGATCTTTAGCAAATACCCTGCAGTCTCATTTAGCTTTGTTTCAATACAGTTACTCTCATAAAAGAAAAATAATTGGTTTCAACTTTATTATCCCCCATTTCTGCTCATTTGTGATTGTTCTTTAGTCAAATACAGACAGGGATTAAGGCACTCTTGTCTACATGAATAATTTCTATAAGCTTGACTGCACGTGAGAACTGTAAACAAAAAGAGGAGGCATGTCCTTGAAATTTCTCAAGTGGGCTTTTTTATACCTTTGCAAGTGCTCCAAAAGACACAGTTGGTGTTTGGATGATTGGGATAATGCATGAATCAAAAATAACAATAGAACAAATAAGAAAATCTTTAGAATGTCCAAGAATACTACGGCTATTATAAGGCTGAATTGCAGTGTTCGGTTTTATTACAGATTTAAGAGAACAGATGGAGCTCGAAGAATCCAGAAAGATTGAGAAAAAGAAAATACTGTTTCAATGAGACATTTCATTTGGATGAATTAGCCTCTTTCCAAATAACCCTTAACATGCGTCCAGCTCATTTC
>JAILXH010028933.1:3317-17056 GCA_023558415.1 Piaractus mesopotamicus
AGCTCTTTTTGTGTCAGTTACAAACCTATGCTTCCTACTTTTGCCCCCACAACTTCTTCATTCACTCTTACATGGGTCACTCAGGTCCAGCTGTACTTAAGCAGTTACTATAGGTGTTTATTCCAGCCACTACAGTCATCACTGACTGTTTTAAGTCACTTCGTAAACCGTGGCACACCTTTAAAAACTTTAGTCTACTAACCATTCATGTCCAATAGATGGCGACAGGCAAATTCTGAAAACTGAAAACCTGGAGCTGCTATTTCTGTCTGTTTGGTATGTGGTTCAGACTGATCAAAACCAGATTTATTCTGTCAAACAAGCAGAAGTTTGTCATCAGAAAAAAATGGTTTCTCTTAAACAGTTGAAGGTGAACTAAATTCTCAGGTTTTTCTCATACAGTGCTGTCCAGTCTACTCAGCAGATGAAGCTAGTTTGGTGGAATGAAGGAATTTGAATGGATTGCTTTTTCTCAGAATGAAAGACAGCTTCTTGCAACAGTCTCTAAATTATGTGTTCAGAGTTAAGATGCAACCAAATGAGTTTCAAATGCTGTTGAAATGCAGTTATGTTGTGTTGGTTTTGTGACTGAGTTTGTATTGTGCATTAACTGAAATAAGCCTAATTTACAATTACTTGCATAATAAATTCAACTTAACTAATGTGTTGTATATGTGTTTTATATGGGTGTCATGTATGAGCTTTGGTACTACTGTACTACCACTCAGATGATAATTAAGAATTTATTAACGGGCTTTTTAAACACATTTTGATTTAATTATAGACATGTTAACAGGCTTAATGCACCGTTTTGTAGTTCCATAGAAAATCATGTATGAGTTATAGCTCTATGAACTATCTGTTGTACTATGTACGTATTTTATGTGTTGTCATGCAATCTTAACATTCAGTAAAGTTCTTTGAAGAGTCCAAACGACAAATTGTAACCACGGAGAAACTCACCTTTCTACATGGGACTTCTTGCACCCCACAGCCCCCCTCCCCCGTCCCTAAAAGCCGTCCAATCAGCGTTCAGCTCTCCTCTGGCCATCACTGAGAGTCCTGCTATGAGCAGCTGATCCCACAAGTCGAGTTCCTTAAGAGTTCTCAGCGCTGCTCGGACACTTTCACACTCTCCTTTACTTTCCATCAGGCAACGGCTATTCCATTTCCATCCAATGTCTCGGCAATGCCTTCGATGCTGAAGTCTGGTGCGTCTGGTGCCGGCAGGAAAATGAGCCCTGGACGTTGTTCTCTGCTACTGGTGAGGCTCTTTCTCCTCGGGGTTTTGTCCAGAGCCCAGGATGTGGCTGAGTCCGGGACTGAGCCTGTCCCTCAGGGCGCCTCCACCCTCGCCTTCGTCTTCGATGTCACCGGCTCTATGTACGACGACCTGGTACAGGTGATCGAAGGAGCCTCCAAAATCCTGGAGACATCCCTGAGCCGGCCAAAGAGACCCCTGCACAACTTCGCCTTAGTGCCCTTCCACGACCCAGGTAAAGCCCTGCTGCTGGCCAGTTGAGAAAAACTCGTGAACTTTCGTGTTATAATCTGAACCACTGTTTTTGGGCTAAAATGCACTTGGATGTAACCTGCGAGGACACTAATAGTTAGCAGCTCCTGTAATAGACGAGTTACATCACCCTCATCTTACAGTAGCCTGTACAGCAAAACCTGTGCTGAATGAACGCTTAGAGTGAACTGGACTAAAGCTGTATCGACACTGTGCGTTGGTTTGTCAGTGTAGGCTGTTTGTTCAGCACTGTCTGAGTTAATGACTGTGTGCGTTCATTCAACACTATGCGTGTTAATTCCACTTTGGGAATTTTGCTGTTTAGCTGGAAGCTGTTTAATACGGAGCCCCTAAGATGACATGGTGATTATTTTTTAATTAGATGTTGCCACAGTTTACTATATAGAGGCCACAAATTACTTTATTGAGTACACTAATTACTATATTAAGATTATAAATTACTATATTGTGGTCTCAAGATATTAATTTGTGGCCTCAATATACTAATTTTTGGCCTCATAATTAGTTTGTGACCACACTTTTTAAAAAAATAATCACCATGTCACATTAGGGCTCAGTAGTTTTAAAACTTAATGCTTCAAAAAACAACCTTCCTTCCCTCCACTTGCACTATTTTCTGTAAGTCTGTCTCAGGAAATCATGAAAGTTTTTAAAGGTCTGTTGCGGTTTGTGGAGTGACCCAAAACAAAATCCCCCAGTGATGACTGAACATGTAGTGGCAAATTTATCCTGCAGTGTTGAATTAACACCTGTAGTAACTGTTTGAGTCCAGCTCGACCTACATGACCGGTGTAAGCTGTGAATTCATCACCACAGTTTATTTGTTGTGTGGCTGTTTTATACCATTCTTTTAAACTTCTCTGTCTTCACATTTTTTACAAGCAAGTCTGAGTGTGGTGGTAAATGAACATCTCCACCAACACCTCTGCTGTCCGTTTAAGTGTAGCTGGGCCTAAGTAATCATCCTAGTCGTGAATTCAGTGCTGGGGTGTGGGGCAGGGGGGTGTTTGTTGTGCTGATTGTAATTGGACCAGTGGGTGTCTGTGCATGTTGCTAAACACACAGCTTAATGCCAGAAGCGTGACAAATCTGGCAGTTTGGTGAGATGTGCTTATTCTGAATGCTGAGACAGCTCACAGAGGAACTTTAAAAGCACAAAAATCACTAAAAGCATTAAGGTCCTGTCTAGAGCAACATGCAGATGTTCTCTCGTAAATTCGCTGTCATTATCATTCCTACTTTACAAACACAGTTTACTCTGTTACAAAGAGCATCAGAGAGAGACTTTACTCTCTTACAGATTAATTCATTGTCCATTATTATCGATGTCTTTGCTTGAGAAGTTTAACAGTAGTAGCTATAGTGAAGTACAGATAGCATTCTTGCTGGACAACTTGACTTTTTCACTCTAAAGCGGAGAGGTTCAAAATTTAATATGCTGTCACTGTAAAGGATCAAATTCTGTTGGATTTTTTGTTTTCTCACCCGTATTTAGACAAACCCCTGCTCTTGAACTGGCTAGTAGTTCAGACTACAAAGAGAAGCCCTGTCCCAAAGGGTGCAGTCCTGCAATTCTCATTTGCGCATGTCAGTGAAGTTATAAGGGGGCACATTTCTCATTTTGATATTCAAATGGGAGCTCACTTCATACCTTTGGCGATCAATATGGATGTAGCAGTCCACATTGAGATATGGGTGAGGACCAGTGAGAGTGGATAATTTTGTTTACAGCTGTCATACCAACATGTTGGAGATTCAGGAGTGTTTGTCTATTAATTCTAACATGTTGTGCTTGTAATCTGTGCCACTGTAGATGAACAGATTTGCTCATTTAAAAAAAGGGTTAGACATAATGTTGTACATGCACATGCCTGGACATCGCACAAATCTGACTCAAATGCACACTTTTAAACCAAGAGGCTTGAAGGTCTCTTGCCCTCTTTGTCTGCATGTTGATGACGTTACCTATGTGTGGTCTTGGAAGTGGATAGCTATTCCCAGAGCAGGAGACATGACCGTACTAGCCAGTCCTAGCACAGGAAGCATGATGTTATTAGCATTATTGTGGGGCAGGGCGTTGTATGCTACTAGCCAGTTGGGGTGCAAGAGGTGGGGTTTGTCTGAATATGGGTGGGAAATAAATGACACAACAAACACAGGAGAATAAGTAAAATTCTTTAAACAGTTCTTTCCAGGAGAGAATCAAGTTCATGCTAGCTCAGTCTCTAACGGTGCCCTGAGCCCTGTGGTCATCCACAAATTCTACATTTTAGTGATGCCGACAAAGTGCTGACCTATGGGGAAAAAGACCTTGAGGGTACTTGGTTTAAACATGTGCATTTGGGACAGACTTGTGCGACGTGCAGGCTCTGCATGTGCTGTGCTGGTGCTTCAGATGTGTTTTTTTTAATGTCCTAATGCAGCCTATTGAGAAGTTAAATTAAAAATCAAATCATCCCTGCCATGTTGGTCAGACATCTGTAAATGAAACCATCCATTGTTCGTCACCTGTGTCTCATGGTAAGAGACCTCTGATGAGTCTGCATTGCATCGCTTGGGTGAGAGGCCACACCGAGGGCTGCAGTAAATGCGCACAGAGGGTGCTTGTGAGCACCTGTTTGAGCATTAAAATGACAAATGGGACACACTACAGCCTTGGTTCTTGTAGACTGCAGGACTGCGAGTGCACCATTTGGGACAGGGCACCCGATTGACTTGCACATAGTTCAAGAAGACCCCAAGGTCTAAGGTTAGCACACAGGACATAGGACAAAGATGAATATGGGTTGTAGTTGCAGTGTGAACATGGCAATGGGGCACAATCGCTGTTACCTTCCAATCTTTCTCTCCAGAAAAAAGGTGGGAAAAAAGCAGGCCTAAACAAGACAACAACAAACACTGTTTTAGTGCAGAAGCACACATATCCTTGTTCTTGAACCTCAATTTGACCTACAGTCTCTTAACACCAAATAGATTTTCCATCCGCTCCTTGGAATTTCTTTCAAGATGCACGCCGGTGTCTGGTGATCGTTTCAAACCGCCATCCACTGTAACTAAGCCGAGAGATTTGCAGCACAAAAGAAAAAAAGGGGGGTGACCCTTGGAGAGAGTCCGCTAAAAGTGATTTTCCAGATGTGCCGTTGTTGTAGGCCTACCAAAAACACCCTGTCAGATTTTTTAGGCTTTTTTGTGGATGGCATCGATCAGCACTGGCAGTTCAGGCCACGCAGCCAAAGAAAAAAATCTTTTGAACAGAAGAATGCATTATTTAAATAAATACTCAGCACAGGGAGCTTTGTTTGGCTAAATATTGTCAAGCAATGCGCCATGTTTTATGAAGTGTTATCATCTTTTCAAATGTATATTTTGAACAAAACGGTACAGAAAGACTATTCCTTAGTATTCAGTGTGTTGCTTGAGCAGTTTATGAAGTTTATGAAGATGCGAGCTTGTGATCGTGTGATCTTTTAGGTTCTCTAGTGTTGCACAGAAGATACAAAGATTCAGTAGTGAACAAGTAACAGAAGCTTGTAAGCCACTAATAGCACTGTTCGATATTAAAACATGTAAATCAGATTAGCATGCAGTGTAGGCGTAGCCAGTACAGGCAGTGCTGGCTTTGCTTTATGATACATTTTGTGGTGCAATGTTTCAGTTTTTTGAAGCTACGGTAAAAGAAAAGACAGAAAGTTAGATATGTTTGCTTAACAGCCACAAGAACCTTAAATAATTGTTTAATGAAAAAGAGTATTGCACTGGTAGTAAGCTGTAAGTGGAGCACACATGACATGCACAGAGATGCAGTCACAATTTGTGCTTAACTGTTTGGGGATCGGACATTTACATCTGAATACATTCTAATTACATGATGAAGTGTAGTGAAGTTACACTTGTCTTTTAAGTGCATACAAAATATGTGGTTTGAGGGAAGCGTGCGATGTTTTAGGCATGCATTTTACGCAGTGCTAATTGGGGGGTATATGCTTGCTTTACTTATAGCTGCATTAGCCTCATAGCTCCCTCTGCCAAAATAAAAGAGACAAACTTTGGACACAAAATATGGCTTGACTAATCGAGAAAATATTTTGTGCCAAAATATTGCCTTTCAATAATATTTAGTCCGAAGTTTACTGAACTGCCCCGCAGAAAGTTTATCTGCTGACGCAGAAGTTGTTGTAGCAGCCACACAGACATGTGTCTATTCTCTTCATTCCTTGTCCCATGCAGTGATGAGGAAGCGAGATCTGTTTGTTTTGGCTGGCTCTGAATCAGGGGCCTTATTGTATTTGCTCAGCAAACTAGCCCAGGCCTGGAGGACGGGGAGTTCTGTTTGGAGGCATGGGGTTTCTGGCCTGGATAGATCTTCCTCTGATGAATGATTAGGACCATGTGGGAGGAAGAAATCATATAGGCCCGTGTTTCTCAATCGTAGTCCTGGAGGAAGCCTACCCTGCAAAATCTGCATTTTCCCTACTCTAACACACCTGGTTAAGCTGACGAAGGGCTCAAGGAGTTGTATTGGGATTGTTGTGGCAGGAAAAACAATAAAATGTGGGGCTGGGATAAAATGAGAAATGCTGATGTAGATGATCCAGAGTCAAAGAATGATAGGAGTTTTTTTTTAAAGCACAATTTGATGAGAAGCTTGACCTGGAAGAGGAAATGGAGTGTGGCCTTCAGGCCTGAGGGTATGGAATCAAGGTTAATGGGTGGGTAGGGGCCAGATGTCCTGAAGGGGTTTTAAAAATCTCACCTTCCCACAGCATGTGGCCACAGGGTTAATGTTCCAGTGCTACTCTCTCTCTCCTTCTCTCTCTCTCTCTCTCTCTCTCCATCCCTGGCCTGTAAATGCGACCTCCTGTGAAGTACAGTCCCTCTTCCTGCATGCTTGCTTATGTGTACATATGCGCAGCATTTAACTGGTGTTAAGGAGGGGATAAGATGTTTCGAGGCACAATGCTCAGGGACAGTGGGAGCCTAGGCCTCTTTCTGGTTAACACATGCATACAAATACATGTGCACATACACAAACCCAGGAAATGAGCTCTAGCTCCTTCACCATGCCACTTTTCTGATAACACTGCAGAGTCAACACTTTTACAACGAAATCTGTTACAAGTCAATTCACTGAATTATAGAAATACTCTGATGAACAGTTGCACAGTTTTCCTCTTATGCCAAATGTACCCAGTCTGGCAAGAAATACTTGCTTCTTTAGTTTTGGAGCTACAGATGTAACAGTTAACAAATACTGGAAGCTTGAACCCTATCAAATAGCATTAACTGCATGCCTAAATCATCATTCACTTGCCTCAAATTGTATGACCTTGTTTTTAACTAATTACTTCTAATTTGAGTAGTTTTGTTCATGTGGTTTTGGGGCACTGTATGACATACCATTGTTTATAAAATGGGCATAGTTAAAAACACTAGGAGCAGCCATGTTATGTACTAATATCCGTTTTTTGGATGCCTACATTTAGCGTGAGGGGAAAATTGGGTAAATTAGATTTTTCTCTGAATTGTTCCTTTAAACGTCACATTCATTTGTGGTTAACCTGATTCAGTGGTTGCCAAGCTTCAAGCAAGGAGAGGAGATGAATAAGTGCATTCAGTTTCACGGTTATAGAAAATTGACTGTTTCTGGGTCAGAGATAGTCCTGAACATCCTGATGGACTCGTGTGTCAAATGCTGGCCTAGTGACGAAGGGAAACTCATTTGTTGTGTTTTGGAAGTTAGTGATACAGCTCTTTCCCAAAGCAAACACTCCACATGTCATGTGTTGATTTTATTCTGAGGGAAAATAGTCATTGCTTTCGGTATGCTCATTTCCCGTCAGTATGAAAGACGGGAACTTAATTAGTTAACGATAGCCTGGAATTATCTCTGTATTTCTCTAGTTAAACCAAGTGATTTTCAAACCATTGTCTCATCTGAAGCAACACTTGAACACTGTTTATATATCATTGAAAAATAGCTGAAGGTATGCATAGATGAATATTCAAGTAATTATTTAAGCACACATTTGTGAACCTGTAGTGTTGTTGAAAGGAACATTCTGGACTAAAACTAGATGTTAATATGCTAAAATTAGCTTTTTGTCTTCTTTCTGCATTTGCCAGCTAAGAAAATCAAGTTCAGTAGTTTTCAGTTCTAGTTTAGTTTTCCCAACTGAAGTTCATCCCAACTAGAAGATACATCTTCGGGAGGGGGTCTTCCCCATCTTTAAATCAGGACATCTCACTTTAGAGACTACTGCAGCAATACTGTAGCATGCAAGTAAGCATGTTTACAACGGATGTAGTGATGGTTTAAGTTTTCGTCATGATTGGAGTGTCTGTTTAAATGTTTTGCATGCTGAAAATTTAAAAGAAATTATAGCTCTGTACGTTAAATACATTTATGTATTTGATTTGTACCGTTCTCTTGCTCCTTTCATGACATGCGGTTTCCTCCAGGGTTGATAAAGGTCAGAGTACACCAACCAGACAAACACAGACAAACACAAATATTTGATTCTTTGGAGAAATATTTGATTATTTGAAGAATTTACAATGTACCTTCTCTATTCTGTCTAGTTTGTTTGGCTTGTCAGTCCTTTTTCTGGACATTCTGCAGACGTTATAATGTTCATGTTTGGTTGTGTCTGTTGAATTGCTGTACTCGAACCTTAAAGCTTTTTTCTATGCCTGTATCTGACTGTTCATGGGATTTCGTCTCAATTAAGGCTGCGAGTTTAGCTTCTTCAGGTGACTGATCATCTGAATGGCATGTTTCTTATTACCTGATGGCTTCAGTTAGAGCAGCAGTCCACCAGACGTTTTTTTCTGGAACATTCTTGTCTTATCTTCTTTCATCTAACCCTGTCTATTCCCTGCTTCAGAGGTGTTCTGGCCTTCCACCCTGTCTCAGTAGTATGACTCCCTGTACTTTTCTACATACACCAGAGCTTTTAGAAAAGAATGGGACGTCTAGAGCCAGAGCTGCATTTAATGTCGAAAACATGCAAACTTATCTAAAGCAGTTTCCTTTGTTGAAGGTCTCTTTGACCTCTCTTGGCTTGAGTGCCTATAGTCATGTATGAATCCCCCCGCCCAGGCTAGATTACAAGGGTGGTGGATTCGTCAGGAGCAAGGTCCATAATGATGCCATTAGGCAGGAATTCCTGGAGGGGGAGGCTTTTTTTAAGCAGGGTTTTACTGGAGTTGGGAGTGTGTCCGAGTACAGTGTAATTCTCCCGTCTCATCTCTGTAATGACGAACAGGGAATATCATAATGGCCCCTAATTTGAGAGCAGTGTGTGTGCTGATGTCAGCGCCTCAGGTGTTGCACAAGCAGCCATTTCCAAATGCCTTTGTGTTTTGTGCTTAGTCATTACTATAGTGTGATGCACTATATGCAGCTACACAGGCAACATGATCCTCTTCAGGTGTAGGTCTCTTGTTGGCACAATGCGCATGTTCCCTGTGGAAAATGAATGCAGATATTTTCAGCAACGTTAACATAGTAAAAGATATTTTCTAGTTCCTGAGTCACTGAAATGTTCAGAAACCTGGAACAACCTCTATCTCTAAAATCAACAGGCTCTGGGATTTCGTCTTGATTAAGGCTGTGAGTTTAGCTCCTGATTGCACTGGATGTGCCCCAAGTCTTGTTTTGATTGGATAATGGGATATTGCGAGACCCTCTGTGACTGGTGCAATGTTGGTGCAATAATCCCTGAGGTCACCGTCACTGTATGAAATATTAGCAGAAGGTTGAACTTGAAATGACAAAGGAAGAAAGACTCAAGTGTGGGCTTGAGTTTTGGAGATTTGAAAGAGGTGAAAAACAGCAATTTGATGATCCATAGACAGTACATGAATATAAGTGCTACATTTGGGCTGGAAAGGATTAAGATGGCTCCAGCAGCTCATGTCTTCAGGCAAGGTTTACTTGCATTGGTACTTAAAAGTAGTGAAGCACATAGCTGCACATATAGTATTCCTTCTTATATCATGACTAATTGTTAAAGACTGTATTAATGTTACTACTTTTATAACATATGACCTTGGAGGAAATTGACCTGTCACCTACTAACTCTCTGACTTTTTAGTCCAAGAATAAGCCTCATTTGCATCTGGAAACTGGAAAATCTTGGCTTCTTTTTTTAAAAATAAAGATTTTCTTGTGCTGGCTGCATTTGTGTCACTGTGAATAGATTTGTAATCTTCTCTGAAGTTTGAACAGGTGTGGATAACTTGACAGGCCACAGGAGAGAAGAATGACATTATTACTGTGCCTGTGAAACCCATATGTGGCTGAAGTGCTTTTAAGGCTTAGAGGTGAAAGTGTTCATTAGAGTTTGCACTGCTACAGTTTCCAAAATAGACGCTTGACTGGCAAAGCTTGATGAGCTATAAGATGCTTGAGAGAAATTGAAGTTCTGGATGAGATAATGATGCCTCCTGTTCGCCAAGTCATATCAGAGCCATTAGAGGACAGCTTATTACAAATGTGCTAAATGTGTTGATTTTGGAGTACCAATGGACTTCTTGGCTTTTCCATCACGAAGTGACTGACAAACCACATTTTCTGCCATATTTATATGCTTTCTGGATTAAATAACACAATCAATCCTTTGTTGTCGGCTAGGTTTTATCTTTTATCCTTAGTCTGTGTCTGAAAAGCTGGTTCTAATTGGTGGCATTTCAAGTGCTGTGAGATTGACAGTGTTTTTGAAGTTGTGAGAAGAATTCATGAAAACACATGAGATGGTCTGCCTTTGCAAAATGTTGCATGTTTCTTGCATTTTATCTGAGTCTCTCTTGGGTATTTGAGTGTCTCCCATGATTACCCCATTGCAGACCTAGATGGACATTAATTGAAAAGAAAATGTTTGACCTCTGCCTCAATTTTTGGACTATAAGCGCATATGTTATTACCTGTGCTAGATGTAGTATGTAACTGTTGATGCTATTGATGGCTTAGATGACCTGTAGCTTTCTTTGTTTTGTCAAATGCCAGTTTCATGCATGACTTGTGGACAGAATGTGTCCAAATTGCACTTGAAACTGCCAGTGAAGGCTTAGTACATTGAGCCAAGAGTCCTCTTTAAGATTTAAGAACAAAGCATCCCAAAAACAGGGCAGTCTGGGTTACTGTTCTTTTATAAGCTGAAGGCAGCAGTAAGCAGCAGAGAAATGCTGATACACCCACAATAGCTTGTAACAAGGAAATTGTTGATTTTAATGGCATATATACTTAATGTTATAAGCACACAAATGAACCTATAGGCTGCATGTCAAGTACTGCAGTGAAATTTCCTTTCCCAGAACTGCTTCTTCAGGCAGCAGTTTTATGAACAAAATTAAGATTAACTGCCTCAGATGAATGTCTAGACGTTCATTAAAACAAAGGATATTTTAAATTTTGCACACAATCGTGTTTTGTATTTAATTAGATTTAAGCTTTCTCGTAACTGGAAAAGCCATTTGGTCTGTATTAAGTACAGCTCCTTAGTTGGCAGTTGCTGGCCAACTTTGTGGTTTCCCATGAGCTTATGTTTGGCTTCTGCAAAATGCGGTGTTTCTTCTACGAGTATACTGCCGCCATGACGTGTACGTTTTCACGTAACATAAAACGTGTGTGGCGAGTGACATGTAGGATCCATTACTTTCAGTGTCAGGCAGATTAATTTGGAGGCCGCTAGATAGAACACTACAAATGCTTATGATTAAGTGTTGGAAGCAGTATAACTAGCAAGACCTGGGTGCATCCCAGACAGATCTTGTCTTCCTTTTCTGAATGGTTTCTGTTCGTTTCCATCCCCAGTTTTACTCTTTCCACTTCTGACCTTTGCTTTTCATTCTTTCCACGGTCTGTCTATCCCTGTCTCTCTTTATCTCTGTCTGTATTTTGTTCTTTCATTCTCCTAGGGGAGTCGGCTTCATACTGCTGAAACATTTCCTGAGTGGCTGCAAAAATGCCACTCAGCTCCCAGCTGGCATGTCAGCGTCTGCATTCTGTCTGTGTGTGTGTTTGTGTGTGTGTGGGTGTCTGTGTGTTTGTATTAGGATCCTCGGGCAGGACAAGTGTTGAAGGTTGACCGTGGCTGTAAGGTCAACCTTAAGGTCACTGGAGATGACTAGGATCTGAAAAAGTCAAAAGCGATTTGTGATCTGTTTGTATCTCTCAGCTATGTAATATTGAAGGTATAGTTTGCCAAATTTACGTAATTGTCATACCCCAGATATCTGTCTAAGACATGTTTGGTGTCCAGAGTTTTTATTTTGATTTGTAGCTGGATCTATGAGGCAAAAGCAGCTAAAAAGTAATGAAGGCTTTTGTCCCACCAACTAGCAATGTGCAAACATGCCTAAATATTCACAAACTGCAGTGAAGTGAAGTAATCTCAAATAGGCTTGTTTATGTGGTTTTGACAGTGTATCACACACTGTTAACTAAAAACAATAGTAGCAGCCTATTTCATTAAGACATAAATGTATACAGTCATATGCAAAAGTTTGGGTGCACCTTGTCAAATTACATTTTGTTGACTTTTTAATGAAAATAAGTATACATTCTTGTACTGCACTGTACTTTAGTGTGTATTTACTCAATTTAACCCCTTGAAAAAAAAGATAAAATGTGGCCTGTGCAAACATTGTGGTCTATGAAAGACTGCACGTTTCTACGCTCTATGAAAGACTTTCATTCTTGCAGCCCATACAATAGCTGGCGATGCATTCAGAATGACGTCATGGAACCTCCATACATTAGTCCCCAAACACTGAGATCATGACTAATGTTTTGGTTAGGAATTACTGTATTTGAAGACAAATGAAGTCCATATGTTTTGTAGTGGTGGCTGTTGCTGCAGGTTTGGTTAACACTAACACTGTAAAGCCTGCATGCTGCTATGATTTACGGTGTAAGAGGCTTTAGTTAAGCTATTGGAGGCAAGTAAAAGCATTGATTAGAAAAATGAAAGATGTTGGTGACTGTCCACCTCTTTTGTTCATCTCTTTAGTATTAAAATTATGTAATGCGTTTATTAGAGAAATGTGATAAATGAACAGGTCTGTCATCCAGCCATCTTTTTCAACTTAGGACAATTATAAATGTTAATGGCAGTAAGTAGAGAGGTCTAAGTCCTAAGTCATAAGTTATACATGTCTATAAGTCATTTACAGCCAGAATCTTGACTGTTCAAAAAATTTGTCCTGGTCACATCAGTCAGTGTGGGCATCAGACTGGTGCCTCTCCTTATAATATACAGGCCAGCTGCATTAATGACTGGAGCCTAGACTATGGTCACTGCGTTTCTTACGAGTTTCTCACCAGATGATCTGCAGTCACAGACGTCTATTTGGAGATCTGAATTATCTTTGCTACACACTACCGTTCAAAAGTATCCAGAAACCCTTTCTAATTCAGCTACTTGAAGGTGCATCCAAAGGCATTCAATTTGTGATCCAGATGTATTTATCCTCCAACATCAGTACTTGACCTCACTAATGCTCTTATTGCTAAATGCAGTCGTATCCTCACAGCGGTGTTCCACATCTAGTGTAAAGCCTTAGAGGCTAGTTCTGGAGCAAAGGAGGTACAAACTCCCTTCATTTGTGTCTGCAAACTTTTGGACATATAGTGCACATACCATGCTATGTTACCCTCCAGTATAATGGACTGCAGAAGTGGAACTGATTCAGATACAGTTTAAAAGTCTTTGTCAAGCTCACACATTAACCACTGATCATTATTAGGACAAGTTTTCAGTTTTACCGCTTTGACATTTCCAAGTCAAAGCAAAGTGTCATAATTTTTTAATGCGTAAAAACTTTAAAATGTTCTGAAATGAGGCAACTGATCCTTGAGGCTCAGGTCAGCGATTTCCCATCTCACTAGGCCACTAGCTGACCTGCCTGTTCCTAGCTGAGAAACGTGATTCCCAGATAACTGGAAGGAGTACCAGGAGTTTTTGACTTTTGCCTTTTTCCACAAATGTGCCCGATTCCTGTATACTAGAGCAGGGCAGACTGGAAGAGAGCTGTGGATGCTTACATTGCTGTTAATGGCTCCCAGCTGTACTTTGCTCTGATTAGCTAGAGGGCCATAGCTAAAAACTGAGATTACACCCACCTAGCACAATGACCCTAAAGGGCATTGGCCAGATTGAAGAGAGCATCAGCCTCTGCAATAAGCCTCCGAGTAGCACACCAC
>JAILXH010028944.1:634-13366 GCA_023558415.1 Piaractus mesopotamicus
TTACAAAGACAACAAATCAAATGTTGAAACTGGGAAATTTTATTGTTTTGTGAAAAATATATGCCCGTTTTGAATTTGATGCCAACGACACATTCCAAAAAAAGTTGGGACGGGGGCATGTTTACCACTGTGTTGCATCACCTCTTCTTTTAACAACACTCTGTAAGCGTTTAGGAACTGAGGAGACCAATTGATGTAGTTTGGAAAGTGAAAAGTTTTTCCATTCTTGTTTGATATAGGATTTCAGCTACTCAACAGTTCGGGGTCTCCTTTTTTGTATTTTTAATTTCATAATGCGCCAAATGTTTTCTATTGGTGACCGGTCTGGACTGCAGGCAGGCCAGTTTAGCACCCGAACTCTTTTAATACGGAGCAATGCTGTTGTAATACATGCAGAATGTGGTTTGACATTGTCTTGCTGAAATAATCAAGCCTTCCCTGAAAAAGACGTTGTCTGGACGACAGCATATGTTGCCAAAAGCACTCATGCATTAATAGTGCCTTTACAGATGTGCACGTCATCCATGCTATGTGCACTAATGCACCCCTATACCATCATGAATACTGACTTTTGAACTGTGCACTGGTAACAAGCTGACTGGTCTTTGTGTCCTTTGGGCTAGTGTCTACGATATCCAAAAAAATTTCAAATGTTGATTTGTCGGACCACAGGACACTTTTCCACTTCCCCTCAGTCCGTTTTAAATGAGCTCAGGCCCAGAGAAGGTAGCAGCATTCCTGGATCCTGTTTATGTACAGTTCTTCTTTGTGTTTTAGAGTTTTAACTTGCATTTATGGATGCAGTGATGAACTGTTTTCACATGGTTTTCAGAAGTTTTTCTGAGCCCATGCAGTGGGCCTCTACAGAATCACGTCTGTGTTTAATGCAGTGCCGCATGAGGGCCCAAAGGGCCAGCAAATAGTGGTTTTTGGCCTTGTCCCTTGCATACAGAGATTTCTCCAGATTCTCTGAATCTTTTAATTATATTATGTACCGCAGATGATGAAAAGCAGAAGTTCTTTGCTATTTTATGTTGAGAAATGTTATTCTTGAATTGTTGCATTATTTGGTTGTGCGGTCTTTCACAGAGTGGTGAACCCCTCCTCATCTTTACTTCTGAAAGATTCAGCCTCTCTGGGATGCTCTTTTATACCCAATCATGTTACTGACCTGTTGCCAAGTAACCACCAGGTGTTTTTTTAGCGTTACATAACTTTACCAGCCTTCTGTTGCCCCTGTCTCAACTTCTTTGGAACGTGTTGTTGGGCAAATATTTTTCAAAAAAACAATTAAATTTCAGTTTCAACATTTAATATGTTGTCTTTGTAGTATTTTCAATTAAATATAGGGTTTAATTGATTTGCACATCAATGCAATTTGTTTTTATTTACATTTTGCACAGGATCCCAACTTTTTTGGAAATGGGGTTGTAAATGGCAAAACTAAATCCTAGGCTCTGACTGAAATGGATCCCTATCTGCATTTTAGGGAACTAATTAGGATGCTGACTACTTTTCCCTTAGTGTCTAAATGGTAAAATGAAATTCCACAGTGATGTTGAAGGAACTGCAGTCTCCCACAACGCATGCACTCGTAGTTTCTAATGAATACCAGTAATCACTACATCAGCTGAATCTATACCAATGTGCATTACAAGTCTCCTATGTGGAACCATTATCAAAAAGGCCCTATATAGAACTATATACAAAAGGTTTTCTATCCATTGGAAGAACCATTTCACCATTCAAAGAACCATTTCAGCATGACATGGCTTTATGTAGAACTCACAGTTCTAAATAGAACCATTCATTTTACTAAAGAACCCATGATGAAACATTTTTAAGAGTGTAGTTCAACTTTATTTTCATGTTTACCTGTTTTAAGGTTAAGTTGGAAGTTTATGTTTTTTTATTTATAAGTGGCTTGTTTATTAATTCTATATTTTTAACTGTAAGTTTGTGCTGTTTGAGTTTAAGCAATGTGTTATTAGAGAACTAATAATCATATCTGACAATAAAAAATCATACTAGTCAGTAAAGCGCTGTTTATCAAAAGCTGTTGGAGATTCATTTTTAAAAATTATAGTGAACAATATCACGGCCCTGCGATGGACTGGTGACCTGTCCAGGGTGTATTCTGACTTCCGCCCAATGACTGCTGGGATAGATTCCGGCTCCCCCTGCGACCCAGAAGGATAAGTGGTTTAGAAAATGTGTGTGTGTATGTGTGTGTGGTGGGGTGTGTGGGTGTGTGTGGGTGTGTGTGTGTGAACAGTATCAGTTTTTGTCCTCGAAATCTTCAAAATCAGTATCGGTGACAAAGTTTCATATTGGTTGGGCTCTAATACATATTCCAGAAATAGTGAGTGTATTTTTGGTGTTCTGATGCTTACTGATTTGCTTCTTTATTGAAGAATACTGAATTCTTGTGAGGAAAGAAAAAAATCCTCTCAAATCTCTGATGAAAAAGTGACCTTAAACAACGCCGCAAACTAACAAAGCATCAGTCAATAAACATAAACTAAAACAGGTCTGTATGGACTGACCTGTGGGTGCTGTGTGCTGCTCCATCATCTTATAAACTAAACAGGAGTTTTACTTTCTTCCACCAGATTTGATTATGTGAATTAGACGTGAGCTGATCTTTAGGTTTTTGTAATCAAAATAATCAGAAATAAGAAAATTCTGAGCTAAAAGAAGTTTGGACATCTGACTCATGCATTATGACATTGCAGTTAGGGTGCTGGACACCCAAAACTGTCTTTACAATATGCTCAGTGCAGATATCCGTTTTGAGAATTGACTAAGCTTGAATTTAGTAAAAAATAATTTAGATTCTGGGTTTTTATATCAGATCGATTTTTTTTTTATTATTTCAGACTGAATTTTTTTTTTAATATCAGACCAAATATTTTTCTATTGAATGTTAATGTGTTTTCATGTATAATAAGAAGGAGGTTTGAGCTTATAAAGCTGCCTCTTCAAATGAGCTAAATCACACAAAGTTATCACATGAAATAGTTGTGAATCTGCTGCCTGATGTCTGACTTTACAATAGTTTTGAGAGAAGATTTTGGCCTAAAATTCATTTGTTTTAATCTATTCATGGTGTAGTAGTACATGAAGGGCATCATAAGGCAAAATAAGCTCAAAGGAAAGTTCATTTTTCCAACTTTTGCTGTACATGACCTGAAGATCAGCGCTGACCTTCACACCTCAAGGTGCACAGACTAAGGTGGAAAGAGTTACTCAAGTCTCATGTTCTTACTTCGTGTTTTGAATATATGTGTTGCACCAGGTTTGAAAAAGACGCTATTTAATATCCAGACATATATTTTTTCAATCATCTTACCTTTATTTTTTTAATCCATTGTTAAAAATAAAATAACTGGTAACAATTCTCAACATTTGTGTGTTGACTGAGTAAATTGTAACTAGTTTACACTCTTTAAAATGTTCTGTAGTAAAGACAATGGTTCTATATAGAACCATGAGCACTCAAAGAACTGTTTGCATGCTTTCCACATTTCCACATTCTCCATCAATCTGAAGAACCTTTTCACCATGCAAAGCAGGCACATGAATCTTTGAGTGTTCATTATTCTATATAGAACCATTGTCTTTGCTAAAGAACCCTTGAAGACCCATCTTTTTTAAGAGTGTAGTTATCACCTGCCTCTATCAGACAAGAAATGATCTTCAATTGAAGCCTCCACTGGATGCACTCCTACATGTTAGCCGCTAGTGGGCGCTCCTGGCTCGATTTCTTTGCTGGTTGCCATGGTTACCTTGGCATCACCTTGCTAACGCGTTGGTTAGCCGCGCTGGCTAACTTTGCCGAAGTTCTCTAACCTCTCTGACTTTATTTTCAGAGAAGCTGGTCACTCCAGTCCACACATTTAAATTGTCTAGAATATTATAAGATTATTTAACTTCCCTTCTAGAAAAAACAGCATAAACCAGCATGGCTGGTCACCAGCAAAACCGGCATATGTTGTGTTTTGATGCTGGTCTGCTGGTCAACCAGTATATGACCATGCTGGAGTGACCAGCTAAACCAGAACCAGACCAGCTTAGACCAGCATAAAACGCTGTGTCTGTGTTGTTTTTTCAGCAGGGTTATTTCCAGAGATTTGTTAAAGTTAAAAAATAAATCTCTCTACATTGGCAGATACATTGTGTTTTTTGGAAATAATGCTATAAACAAGCTAAATCATCTGCCATATAGAGAGAGAATTTGGTACAGAATAATACATAAGCTATAAGTAATGAGATTACTTTTTCTTCAGGAAGTAATATGTAATATAATCATTACAATTTAGAAATGATATGAGTAATTTGTAATGGATTACTCTTTGGACTATTCTATGTTGGGGTACCAACATGGAATAGTCTGTTATTACCATGATGTGGGGGGTGCATCAGGATTGCTAAAAAATGTCAGTCGCAAATAACATCTTTTTAAAAATAAAATAGGTGTATTTTGCAATAAGTTTTTAACATCAACTCGTATGGTATATCTGAATTTTATTTTCACGGGGCCCTTGGCTCATTGGAGCCCTAGGTGGCTGCCTGTTTTTGCCCAGGGTTAAGACCGCCCCTGAATATAGCACAATCATTTTATTATTCTGATTGTTATACTGAGATGTCTAGTATGCAGAATGCAGTGATTATCTCTGGTAGATGATGAACTGCTGTGTTCAAATTCTCTGCACAGGAAGCAAACCCGTGTCCTCCAATAAAGGACACCCAAGCAGCTATGTCGGATGGGCTAATAAGGACATGGGATCCACTACAGAGGCATACATAACATTAGACAAAAACAGATCAATCGCATTAAACAATGAATGCTTTTTGAACTCAAAGGCCTGATAACATGGAAAAACTTTTTTTATATACAAAAGTGTTTTATGTAATAAACACTGTTAATGTTCTATTCACTCCACAATACATACATCTTACATACATCTACCTGTAGCAGTTTAGCCCTGACCATTCATGCTGAAGTTATAAGGAGTGTTTCAACCCATACTGCTTTTTGAAAGAGGCACAATACAGGTAGCCACTCAGAACAGAGGTCATTTATATACATCAGTCTTAAAGGCAGAGTAACAAAAACAGCATATTTAATTCCTACAAGATAAAGAGAGGGTCAGAATGATCATGTAGAAATGGAATGAACTGGTCAAAAAATTAAACAATGTGGTTATGGGCCCTTTAAGGCTGTTATTCAATATGAACATATACGTTCATGGTTGCTAAATTATTTATTGTCCATTGACCTGAAAATAAAAAAAGTGTCAATAGTAAGTGCAACTTATGTTCATAATTATATGTCCAGTGATGGAAAACAACCGCAATTATTTTTGTTATTTAACATAATTCCAGTGCATATCTCCACTTCAGAATGTTTATACACAGAATCTTTTGACTTTGTGCTTATGAATGTTATTAAAAATATATATTGTATCTATGAGCAAAAAACAAAGATACATTTAAAAAATGAAATTGATAGGGAAAAAGTATTCATACATCACAAATGAGTTACATTAGTACTTTGTTGTAAAGCTGTTTTGTTGGCAATTGCAGCTTTGAAATGTCTACTGTGAGATGTAATTAGCTTTTTTCCAGCATTGTGCTTCAAATTGGGCTCATATTTCTTTCAGCAAACAATCCTCATTTCCCCAAAGTTACAAGGATCCTTTTGATGGACTCGCAATTTCAAAATTCTCTATATATTTGTAGGATTCAAGTCAGGAGCTTCTAAAAAAAGCAAGTCGAAGCATCTTTACTTGCTTTTTTAGAAGCCAGTCATGAGTTATTTTGGCAGTGTGTTTGGGGTCATTGTCTTGTTACAATGTCCATCTTCTCTCCAGATTCAGTGTCCTGGTTGTGAGATTCAATTTTCCTCAAATATATCTGTTATATTACTCTATTCATTTTTTCTCTTAGTAACGTATAATGCCAGTACACTTCACAGAGAAGCAGCCCCATATCATGATGCTCCCACCTTCATACTTTACTGTGGGTGTGGTTCTTGGGATTATATGCACCAGTCTTCTTTCTTTAAACATGATGAGCTGAATTATTGCCAAGGAGTTCCCTATTTTTTAGTCTGACTAGTGCACAAGCGTAAATTTTAGAGACTCATTTATGTTTTTCAGCAGAGCAGTTTTTTGCGAGGGGTGCAGTTTTCGATCCTGCTGCTTTCAGGTTGTCCTGCAATTATTAAACCAATAGTACTGACTGAAATGTACAGTGTCTTTGCCATTGCTCTGTAGTGTTTTCCATTCAAGTGTTGTTCTATAATGCTGTTTCATGAGAACTTTAGGATACTCTTTCATCTTGACCATGATTGCCATTTGTTGCGTGAAATCCTTGCGTGAAATCGTTTACACCTCTTTTTGTGGCATCAACAACATCTAGACATTGTTTTAGTTTTTACGTAATTTTTACTTATATCTATTTTAATACAATGTTTGAATCTTTGTTAAATTATCTTGGATTATGCAAAAAAATACATACATTTTCTTATTATTTGTAAGCACAGGGTCAAAAGCCATTCTGTGGGTAAATCTGACGAGGGTATATGTACTGGAAGTATATTAACTAACAAAACCTAAAGTGTCTGAATATTTGTCTGAATACACGTTGTGATTTAAGCCATCTGGTTCGCTGAGGTTTGGCGTCGCAGGCAAAGCAAATTTTTTTTTTTTACGTTTCATATTTGGAGGAGACCAATCGCGGAGGAAAGTTCAGTCCATCCTCAGATGTCATCAATGAACAGTGCGCGGCGCCTTTCATGTTTTTTCCCCTTCTCTCGTGAACGCGCGGCGCGTTCACAGCTGCGTCGTCGTGCACGCGCCTTCCGCGTCTGGCCCCTCGCTCGCTGACAGCCAGCGGTGAAAACATCATCAGCCACCGCCTGTACTGGATATATTCGCAGATAAACAGGAACGAACTGCTTTTTTCTTCATATCACTTATTTACTGAAGGATTTTCGTCTCTTTTTGTGTGGCCCAGAGAGCCCTCCGAAAAAATGAATCCGTTGTGTAGTAGATGTAACCGAGTCGTGTATCCCACGGAAAAAGTGAATTGTCTTGACAAGGTAAGCTAACTAAAAAATAAAAAAATACAAGCTGGGGAAGTTAGACTGCAAGTGCGGGCTGGCATGGCTCTGCGAATATCAGCACAGATGTATTTTCGCCTCTTTCTTCACAGACCAACGTTTTTACTTTTTCGGGTCGATCAGAACGGAAGAGGAACCAGGCAGCAAACGTTAGCAGGCTAAGCTAAGCGGATGGCTGGGCAGCTAACGTTAGTTACGGGGAGCCAGTCAAGCGTAGGCTGGACGGGAGCACCTGCTTCTATTCTTTCACCTATAAATCGTCAAATTATAGCCAACTGGTTTGTATTGTTTTCGTCAGCGAGTCATGTTAGTGAGTCGTTTGAGTGAGCTAGCTGCTTAGCTCGGTAAATATTCGCTAAACGTTAGGTTACGTTAGCGAAGATGTTTGCGCGGGTGCGCGCGCGTGTAACGTGTATGTATATGAATGTGTGCGTTTCCGTGTGGACTGTGTAAGTCATGTAAATGTGTACGCAAACCATATTATGAGAGCGAGAGAGGCAACCAAATAACGCGGGGGATGTATGCGCGGCCTTCGCTGTGGAGGAGAACAGGAGGGAGAAATCTGACGTGTCACAGTCTTTGCTGCTAAATTCACTACAAATACGGACTCTAGACTGACGCCCACTCCAGCATAGCGCTGCGGTCAGTTTATAATCCCTATAGTTTTTAGTCTACATATTGGAACACGCCTAACCGATTTCCTTATTGTGGAATGACTGTTATAGCTTGGCTCATTGGGCAGTCGTCAAAAAACTGGTTTCTCTTTTCTCTCCTGACTGCATGTACGCTTAACCTGTAGACGTTAAAGGAGAATTCCACCATTTTTTTTTCAAAATTGTCATGTGCATGTTTTAAAAATCCATTGTAGGCCAAAAGCTGTTGTTAACAATTCTGGATTTTTTCCAGAATTGCAGATTTCACATTAAACCACTCTGAATGGCTTTGTTTACATCTCAACGATTGAATTCGGTAGAAATTAAAAAAAAAAAAATCAAAGTCCCCTTTAAATTATCAGGGCTATAGAAAAAGTGTGCTCTTTTTTGAGAAACCCTACATGCAAGCAGCGAAGAGGGACGCTGGAAGTTTTCATTGTCTTCTCTTGACATTAGGGAAAGCCACCTCAGGCGAAGGTTATGATGATGAGCCATGTAAAGGACATTGAACTGCAAGTCCTTGACACAGAATTGTTACCAGGCCAGATCTTGTGTGGTCAGAAGAATAAACCATTATTTTAGCTGGTGGTCTTGTGTTAATCTGTGGATGAACAACACTAACAAGATTCTGCAAACTATACCGTTAATTTGAGATTTTGTTCTCAAATAAAGAAGAATATTTCTGTGTGGGAGAATCTTTATGTTCAGGTGTTATTTAGAGCTTAATTTCTGACGGGCACAGTGGACCACTGTCCACATATTAAAATAAAACATACAATGGGATCCTGTTAGTGATGAGTAAAGGACTGGTGTACATGCAAACTGCAGAAAGTGTTCTGGCCGTGAAAAACTTCTGTAGTAAACACTCTTACCAAAGGAAACCGGATATAATAAACCATTTATCAAAGAAGTAGTGAAAGAGGTAGGTAGTACTTTGAAAGTGGGAGGTAACTGGCTGTTAAGCACGATATGAGATGATATTGTGGTGTAGGTGTAGCAGCAGCATTCAAATACAGTGTGAGTACACTTACCTGGCTTACACTGTTTACATCATAAAATTGCAACGCAGTTCAGCCAAAATCAAAATAAGAAAGATTGATGATTGCTCGGAGCGAAAATCAGACGATTCTGTTCCTGGTAAATATGTGGGACTCAAGATCAACTTTATCTCTGAGTAGTATATATAAACATAAAATGTTTCATGTTTATAATATAAATAGGTGCTCCAGATACTATAATTTGAGAGCTGTTAAAGGGCTGTTATTCCTGTTTCTGCTGTTTTTTCTGTTTTCACTTGCTAATACAAGACGAGGGTAAAACAAACAAAGCTCTGCAAGAGGCAGTATTTTACTGATGGTGCATTTATTGACATGTTTATTATCAAGTAACTCCCTAATTTACTTCATATAATGAAGATAAAGTTTTATTGTAGTAATTTATGGAACATACCCAGCTGTTTCCTAATTGCAGCAGGAGCTGGGCTGGGCACAAACATCCCAGTATGTGTGTTATGTGTTGATGCAAAATGAGAAAAGCCTACATGCTTTGCCATAATAGCAATACTGTTCTTCTTCAGTCTAGAGTGGGACACAAAGTCCATTCTTTGATTTAGGCTATTTTGGATATGTCAAGTTCAAAGTAAGTAATTCTAAATGACAGTTGAATAAACGACAGTTGAATAGCCCTTGAATTCAGCTTCAAACAGCAATGGTGAGCGATCAGAAAACATTCTGCCTTCATTCACATATAAGTAAAACATAAGACATAAGAAGAAAAAGTAGATTAGGATGTAATTCCAGTGTTTTGTTTCCAGTGGTCATGTGCTCATTCTATTCATGGGTCAAGGCATGTTTGCTGCTGTGTGCATATTAAGTCTAGCAGGGAAAATGGTCCAGGTTCAGTCTGCATAGGTTGTGTTAGGGTTGACAGTGCTAGTAAGAGTTACACTTTTTGAATAAGGTCTCCATTGCCGAATTTTTCAAATATACAGCACTATGCAGACATCCAAGACCACCCTTCAGTTGTTAAATTTCCAGTCACAAGCAGAAAACATATATGGAAAATTATACAGCTTCTGTTCTCCTCGGGAAACTTGCTTTCAGTTTTTTAAAGAAATCTGCAGGAACATTTTTCCACCCCTTCAAAGTTCAGTTTTAGAAGTTGGGTGCATGTTTTGCTTCTCAAGATGCAAGTAACCTTAAACGTATTCATTGCTGTTGAGGTCTGGGCTCTGGGGTGGCCAGTCCATTGTTCTGAAAACACAAGCAGCTTTTTTGTTTGATTTGCAGTTTTCTTCTTTTTGTCTATTTCCTTTTCTCAGTAACTGCTTCATGACAGCTACACATCCTTCCTGGCGAATAGCATTGAGTTGTCTTCTCAGAGGGGAAGGATGGACAGAAACACCTGTGGATTTTGTTAGGTCTGAGACAAGAGTGGATCTCTCAAGATGAAAGCTTTAAATACAGTCTATCTTATAGTGACAGTTTTTTTTGTATGTCTGGTTTCACTCAGTTGTTATATTTTTTATGTGTTTTAATAATTGTTTAAACTTCAATGACGGAACCTTTATTTATTTATTATATATCATTATTGACCACTTTGAGTGGAAGTTAAATAAATGAAGGGTAGTTTCTGATTTATGCACAGTATTGTGTATCTTGTAACCACTAGTCTAAAAGTGTAATTTCTTGCGGGAGCTGTGGAAGTCTGATTTCAGGGCATCTAGGTTCTGGTGTAATAGTGTTTGACCATTGCAGAACTTCTGCAGAGGAAACACTGCTGTGGATATGTTGCACTTTCACCTTTAGCCATCAGCTCGGCTGCTACAAAACGTTTACCCTTCAGCCTAGTTGCTGTTTGAAAAGCTACAACAACAAATACTTGATGTTTTCTTCATTCTCCTCTTTACCATGTCCTGTTATGTTGTGGCAAAAATAACACTTTACAGTGACTTCTCATGGAAATGAGATTTCTGCAAGGGTGGGGTCGTCCTTTTTTGTGTGCAGGAACCTTGTGCGAGAACGAGAGATAGAGGTGCACGCACAGTCAGCCAATCCAAGGCCTTGGTGATAATGTGTGTAATGGACTTTAAAAAATCGATTGCTGCCGGACAGAGTGGCTTTGGTCAAAATAATCATGAATAATGACTGATGGGACCTCTTAAGCATATAGTGCATTTTTAAGAGACAGTCAGGCTACTGCATAAAGATGGTATAGTATACTATATGTGAAATGAGTAAGAGATGCATGAAGCAGAAACAAGCGCCACGCTGGCTGATTTACGCACATGCTCTTTTGTTTTTTACATCGTGGGGAAAACAACGCACACGCTGTCACAGGCTTTTACACAGGCCCTCTGTCATGGAGCATTGGCATTTCCCGCTTGCTGAAGAGAAGTAAACCATTCCGATTTCATTCCGCTCCAGCAGCCATGTCCTCCGTCTGACACTCTCAAGACCATCTCAAAAGAACCACACCCAAAGTCTGTTAGACAGCAACCATTTGAACTGCTTCAGAGGCCACCTTGCTTCTCAGTGACGTCTGTAGCAGCAGGAAGCTCTTAGGAAAGTTCTCAGTCAGGTAGCCACTGGGCTATATTAAGCATAAGTGTCTCTTTGGTGGCAAAATTGCTATTTCCCAAGCTTCTTTACATGTGGCGCTGGGGTGGGTGCAGTCACTTCTGAAAGGGCGAGACTTTTGGTCTGTTCCTGTTGCAGGTGTAGCGATTTTCATGTTTATCATAGCATACTGCAGAAGTAGATGGTGGAAGTGAAGTCTTCGATGTGTTCATGCCAAACAGATTTGAGGTAGACGCGCATTATCTTGAGTGACTGTATTATCATCAGGACAGGAGACGTGTGCCTCCTTTGTCAATTCAAAAATGTAAACAGACTCTTAGGAAATACACATGGTGTATTATCAGTTAATAAGCAAGAAGACTGTTGATAATGTGTAATTAGTTGTAAGCTTAAACATGAACTATTTCAACCCTTAAAATAATCAAATAATGTAACTAAGTTTTTTTGGTAGTAAATTAGCTGTGAGTACTGTAGTAATTTGTTTATTCAGTCTTAGTAAAAACTTTAACAGATAAAACAGGAGGAAAATTATTTTAAAAATAATAAAATAAGAGACCGACATAATGTGCTGACGTCGAATCAGCTACTTGTTGTCATGAAGTTTTTACCATGCACTTCATGAAGTTACACTGGCTGTTATTGTTTACAGGTTCTTTATTCTTGGTCTAAATCTATGTGTATGATACATGCAGTCTTCTAGATATACTGATGATCACTGTGACAGTCATAAAAGCTTATTGTGATGTAATTTATCACGATAATTATTATTGTATGAGTATTATATAATAAACTGGATTATGTGTTTTGTATTGGGGTGTAATAATACAGCATATTTTATTGTATCGCAGCTCATCATATTGTATCATATCGTTGTATCACGATTAGAGTGTGTTAGCTTGGGCTAACCTATTAGCTTGTGGCCAGCTTTTTAGCCAGCATTAGATTGGGACACAGTAAAACACAGCTTTCTTTCTGTATTGTATCGATTTGAATAATGAATATTGTGAATCGTTATACCCATATTTATATATAATTACATTGCCAGCAGTGAATTTATTATTACGTGTATTCTGTGTTGTATATGTAGTAGGTGTGTTATGTTATGTGTGTTATTACATGTCTAACATCATGTTAGTTATTATTGCACCTGCCTAGAACTTCCTAATTAGCTATAAAGTGATTTCTTATTAGCACCCTAAGCAACTTTACCGTCCATGTTACTTCATTTTAGTTGATGTTGATGTTTAACTGTGATTCAGGCAGCCTCCACAGTCAACTAATTCAGTTGAAAATCATCAGTGTCGACAGATTACTGGCAGATTTTGGTGTTTTTGACCTCACTGGAGTACATACTCATACATGCAATCACACA
>JAILXH010029047.1:17594-27759 GCA_023558415.1 Piaractus mesopotamicus
CTTACAGAAACGCAGATTCTGAGGAAATGATAAACACTGATCAATCTTCAATATCTCACTGTATAATATGACAGGGAAAAAAGCACGAGAGGAAACGTCATTCAGAGAACAACATTAATCGTTTTACAATGTGACCTTAATTTCACCATGATAAAACACCAGACAGAACGGGTTAAGCTAACACTGGTGTTTTTGTCTTTTTTTTTTTTTTTTTGTCTTTTCACTCCTTTGTTTATTAAAACCCAAATACAAGAATCGCATGTCACTATAGCAACGCCCATAACAGATCAATTTATGGTTAACAATCACTGTTTTGGTATAGCGAACTTCAGCAAGGAAAAAAAAATTATAAGAAAAAAAAAAAATCATAATAAATTTAAACAATCCAATAGAAAGTAATAAATAGAGAATAATCAGATAATCAAATTCTAGTCATTTCTTGTTCATATGAATACATAACATCTACAGTTTCTTTAAGTTAATAAAGTCAAGCTACAGTATATAAATACATCACCAGCATGCACAATATTGTATTATCGAGAATATTGGAGCAGTAATCATCTTACACTGAGAAACAGTATAATAGGCAAGTGCATTATTTTTTGAAAATTAAAAAAGTAAACAAAAAAAAGAAAAAAAAAAATACCACAAACCTCAGAGCTGCTTTTAGATCATCTCCCATATTGACATTGCCAGTGTTCTGTCTTTAATTGTACTTTCAGTCCAGCGAAAAAGAGGAAATAAAAACAGCCAATGGTTCCAGTCAATTCCATTCAGTGTATCACAGCAGGGATCCAGGTGATTAGGGATTGCTTAAGAGAATTAATTTTAGGGGGGTTTGTTTTTTTTTTCTACAGTTCTTTGCTAGGATAGACTATGTTTTGAAGTAACGTCATTACAAGTTAGATTATATATAGTATATGCTGTGGTACATGGTGGTATATTGTAATGACACTTAATAAATCTTTATTCAAGCTTGACATCCTAAATGTCTAAATTATATCAATAATAATAACAACAATGATAATAAGAACAGTTTTAGTTTTCATGAAAAGGACAATAATTTCAGCTTTCAATGGAGCATTGTACTTACTGGTTGGAAAACTATACTAGGTTATAGTATACGTAAACTACTGTTTCTTGAGCAGTAGACTTGCAACCTGCAACCACAGTGATGTTTAAATTACCGTATTTTGAGTATCCTCAATTTGCCATGGCGGCTTTAAAGAAACGACGGACTGTTGGGCGCACATCAGGATCCACAAATATATTTAACAGAGACCAAAAAAAAAACACCCTTTCACACTCACTGGAGCCTGTTTGCAAACTTACTTTTGCGAGGCGATGACATTCAAGTTTTTACTTCATGTATTCTTTTTTTTTTTTTTTGTCTTTTTAATTTTTTTTGCTCAAGCTTTAATATGTCTTCCCCTGACAGTTCACAACTGACACTTCCTCCTCTCTTATAAATAAGCAGCTCAACTTCATGTTTCACGACAAGAACAGTCCCTATGCCAGTGTTTGGGGTGTATTTCAACCCTAGTCATTTAGTACTGACTGACTTACTGACAGGCTTTTCTTCCTCAAAGTGGTGTTTTGGCAAATGTTGCAGAGGCAACCAAGGAAGCAGGGTTTGTAATCTTTATTATTATCATGGTTTTTTAATTTAAATGCGACACATACCTCTTATTTAACTGCTATTTCTATTCAGATTTCATCATGTTTTTAATCCGTTTAATTTTGGTAACTTGTGGAAAAATAAAGAGAACTGCAGCTGTGGTAGTAACCATCAGCAAAAGTGGCTGCCAAAGTTCCACCAGGCCCCCTTTTGTAAATTTTTCACTTAGCTTTTGTTTTTCTTTTTTGATTTTCTTTGTTTTGTGAGCACGCGTGTTTTGTGTTACGGCTAGGAAACGGGTATTTTTCGAAGGTCTTCACCTCTTCTGCTCTTGTTTAATTGTTGCCCTCGCCGCCTTCGTCGTCTTGCTGGTCGCTCGTCCAGAGCGTCAAGTTGTCTCGCAGGAGCTGCATGATGAGGGTGGAGTCTTTGTAGGAGTCCTCGTTCAGGGTGTCCAGCTCGGCGATGGCGTCGTCGAAAGCCGTCTTGGCCAGGTGGCAGGCCTGCTCTGGCGCGTTCTGGATCTCGTAGTAGAAGACGGAGTAGTTGAGGGCCAGACCAAGGCGGATGGGGTGCGTCGGCTGCATGTGCTCCTTGCTGATCTCATGCGCCTCGCTGTAGGCCTTCTCGGAGGACTCGACCACGGCAGCTCGCTTCTCGCCCGTGGCCACCTCTGCCAGGTAGCGGTAGTAGTCGCCCTTCATCTTCAGGTAGAACACTTTGCTCTCATGCTGGGCGTCGCTGCAGTTCTTGATCAGGAAGTTGTCGAGGAGGTTGAGCACGTCTTGGCACACGGTTTCCAGCTCCTTCTCGATCTTCTCACGGTAGGCACGGACCATCTCAATCTTTTTCTCATTGCCATCAGCGGAGGTCTTCTGCTCGATGCTGGAGATGACGCGCCAGGAGGAGCGTCGAGCTCCCACCACATTCTTATAGGCCACAGAGAGAAGATTCCTTTCCTCATTGGACAGTGCCTCGTTCAGCTCTGTCACCTAGGAGACAGAAAGGAAAGGTAGAATGGATTTCAGATGGTGTGTGCTTTTTTAAAAAAAAAACAAATGTAGATTTCGTTGGTATTAATTATAACATAGTACTGATATTTCTTATGTGTAAACCCCACTCCAAACAACGTATATGATGAATGTATTTTTAATGTGTTTGAGAACGAAACCCTTAATGTCTTTCCTTTATTTAAAATCAAGTGCCATCAAGTTTTTCTGCATTTTTTCTTGAATTACGGTAGACATCTGAACCTACAGGTCCCCCATTGCCAATGTACAGAATCTTGGAGGAGTCAAAGGTCCTTCCCTTCTATTTCCCTGTACATAATCAAAGCATAATTTTAGAATGTTTCAGTGACCGATCTACTAGCTTCAACCTACTGGCATTTAGCTTCAGTCTGCATAAAAACATATTGTCAACAGTTATAAATATACATAACGCTCTGCATGTGACACTCACAAAGCAATACATTTAGTTGAGAGCCGCTAGAAGTAAAACTCAGAGGCAGGAGGAGAATAAATAGCTTTGCCTTGTTGTGAAATAGCAATGGCAGTGGAGTAAAAAATCTTAAACCCTCCCGTTATTCGACATTTGCCTTAGTCATCACAGATCCCTGATAAAATCAGGGATCAGGACATTTAAACGATCTTTAAATTGACAGAAGAATTAACCATTGCTGGTCTAATTGCTTGAATTAAGCTGCTTTTATCTCCATGTTTTCTTCCTGCAAAGGGCACAGAAGTTGGTAGAACGTACAAATGAAATGAGCCCACTTAGGACTGAATACAAGATCAGGTAGCCAGCCCCACCAGCCCCAACTAACATTCTTTAATTAGGATCCACACTGCCATAACAAGAAAATAGTGTAAAAGTTGTTTTCCTTCACTCCACCTGTAGGAGAGGAAAATAATAATTGTGTAAAAAAAAACAAAAAAACAAACACAAACCAAAAAGGAAAGCTTTTCTCCATTTAGGACCCTAAAAGCATACTAACTTCAACTCATCCTGTAAAGGCAGTGGCTGAGCTGTTTGGGCAGTGCCAAAGCATTAGGGTCACTGGTAATCCCCTCTCCGTTTGCTCTGACAACTAATGAAAAATGCTCAATGAAAATGGGCGGTGTAGGATGCTGACCTGAGAGCAGTTTTGCTCTGCTTTCTTATAATACTTAGGATAATGAAAAGGGAGTGGACACTGGTTCTCGATAAGAGGAAAATCTTGTGAAAGCACTGAATGGGTAGAGATGAGGGAATGAAGGGATAAACTGACTTACTCTGAATGAAGTGGTTGTGTTTTATGTGGCCTGTGTAGTTTTTACGGACGAATACAACTAATAACTTTTGCTCCAAGGATTTGTAAAGTGGATATTTATAGGTACCACAGCTTTGTGTTGCATATACTACTGGCTGCATATGTCAACAGTACTTGAGAGTTAGTATTGTACCTCAGTGGTACAAGAGGTGTTGCTCTAGAATGACAAAACTGCATAAATATGTGTGGAAAAAACGGGGTAGATTCAAGTATTTGGGGAGACTTGAACCTCTTGTTTATACAAAATTTAACAAAGCTTTCTAAATGAGCAAAAGAAAATGGTGCAACATAAATAGAGTAACGACCACCCTATATTTTAGCCTTGATGTTTTAGACTGTATTTTAGTCCTCTTAAAATAAAAAAGAAGATTGTAAAGGTTTTCAGAACTGCAACAGTAACATAGAGTGTAGTAAACCTCCAACTTGTTCCTTGCCAGTAATTTGCTGTGCTGTAATTTAACAATTCACCAGCAGGAAGATTGCTGGCTATAATTCAGTTTCTGATCTCCTCCCTCTCTCCCACTCCCATTTGCTTTCTCCTGTGCTACCTTCTGGAAGAACTGCCTTTTCTGCTGCATCATTCGGCCTCCTCACAACTGAAAGAGAAGCCACTATCCCTATGAGTCATTTCTAAACTTAATATAGAGAATGACACATGATAAGTGCTCCTCTCTACAAAGAGAGATGGCTCCTCTGCTCTTTGCCTCCCTACTATTTTCTCCTACCCTGTAAGCTGATCAAACGATAAAAGCCCAATCAGAATTCTTTATGTCACTGGTTACAGACAGCAAAGTCATACTCAAACACACACACGCAATCCTCCTTCAAGCTCTTGTCTCCAGACGAATTACTCTTGATTTAAACCGCAAGAGAATAAGTATAACCGAGTTGTGCACCTAATTTGTTTATCTCTTCTCATTGCAAGAACAATATTCCATTTAATACATTAAGATTCTCAAAAGCAGGACTATAAGGACACGTTAAAGGGTAAATACCAGGGAAAACGTTTCACATTTTTAGTTAAATAGGAGTTTGATGTAATATTTAAAGTTCCAAAATTAATCCATGCAGCCCATATATGGAAATCAAGCTGTAAACACGGCCTATTCTTAATTCACTACTTATATATATAAACCACGCATGTCCATTTTTGTTGTTTTTCAGTTTTTGATATAATTTGAAAAAACCTTCTGTCCTTTACATTGTGTGTAAATTCCATGATGAATGAACCAAAAGAAATGACCCAAAATTACTTGAAAAAATGTCTATTTCCCTTGGCTTACATTAAAAATAAAATATGTTTTTTGCTTCTCCTGTAAAGTTACCATTTTGGAGATACAAGGTTTTGATCTGACAGCAGCGATACATGTATGTATGTATGTATTAATACACACACACACACACACTATGCCTACACACTGAAATTATAAGGAGTGTTTTAGTCCAGACTGCTTTTTGAATGAGACGTAATTAGAACTGAGGTCATTTTCAAATATCAGTCTTAAAAGTTATAGTAACAAATACTGCTTGTATAATTTGAAAGGATAAAGAGAGGCAAAAAAAATAGTAAAGAAAAATGAGTAACGACACAGTTTGTTATATGAGTATATTAAGAATGAAAAAGACTTGATGGTAATGGCAAATATCAAATAAAATCTTAAAAACTGTCAAAAAACTGTTTTAAGATTTTTTTGCCAATAAAAAAAGAAATGTTACGATGAAAGTAAGAGTGATGACGGAAATACTGAATAAATAACGTAAATGATAACGTAGAATAAACTCAAATGACTGATCATGTGATTCTGTCATGCCTGGCTGTTGCTAGGTAACATAACAGAAGGCAGCAGGAACCAGCGGACAAATTGAGAAATTAAAATGTACCTTTATGTTATCAAAGAAGATATAAAATATAACATGATTTTAGATGGTAAACAAATATAAAGTGCCTGCTGCTGATCTTGAGCTATAGACATAGAGACCTGTATTCTCTTGAAACACAGTCAAATTTGCATATATATTGCTCCAATTTAATTCAACAGCTGGATGGAAACCCGCAAACTGCAGAAATCTAAACAATCTCAGCACTTCAAAGAACAATACCATTTATCACAGTTTTTTGACATAGTATTCCAGCAACATGCTTTTGTCATTTGACTTTGACTTCTTTCCTACACACACGCACACACGCACACACACACACACACACCCCCACACCTTTCTGGACGGTGAGAGTAAGCAAAGAGCAACATATCGCACACAATCTTCCGTTTCCATAGAAACAGGGCGATCTTCTTTGTTTGGGCACTCTCTACCGCAGCCCTGGATACAGCAACAGTGTCCACACATTCGCAGAGATGCACAGTGTGTATGTAAATGTTCATGTATGCATGCAAGAGAAGTGTGTGCCAATGTGTGCCTTACAGTAAAGGCATCTAATATGAGTGTGAGTGGGTGTTAGAGGGAGAAACTGTGCATGTTCATGTATGTGATGGAGTGCGCGTACGTGAGCTCAGTGCAGAAGTGCATCAGAGTGTGTGGGTGTGCAGGGTGGGGGCTGGGTAAAGAAGGAAAAGGCTGCAGCTAGCTGGTTCGCTGGCAGCAGCAGCTGTGTTAGTGAAGATGATCCTTTACTCCATCGGCCAGTTCATATCCCCCATAGCCACATGACCTTTCCTCTCTTTCAGGCCCTTTTGAGCCTCCTACACCTTACCAGCCGTCTCCTGAGAACCAAATGCACTGCAATGCTCAACCAACGCTGCACTCATAAGGACTCCTGTGATCAAGTGCAATATAAATGAATAGCTATGGAAAAAAAGAAAAGAATTTTGAACATCTACCTGTACTCATTTGCTTTTTTAATATATTAATTTTCATACCTATATTCACAAATAAATTTAAATTTAGTCTTGCTTTAAAATGCTGACTTGTTCCTGGTCTTATAAGCATAGTTCAGCGTATTGCCTCATTTTAAGACAAAATTATTGCTTTCTCGTTGTTGTTCCTATAAAATATAATGAACATTTTTTGCCCATTGGTCCCCCTGTCCTGATTTTTGAAACATCACCATACACCATTAGGCGGAGAAAAATAATATTAATCAACAATATCATGTTCCTCTCCCATCTATCATATAATGAAAATGTTTCTGCTTGATACTGTATTTCACTCTGAAATACGTCATGAAGCAGAAGGAAAAGACAGTATTTCACATTCATGTTGAGTTTAAAAATCATCCATCCCAGGTGACCAAAGGCTATTTTAATATCATAGATTAAGTAATATAACTTTTTTCTCAGCAGTATGGTTTGACTGATTGAAAATTCCTTCAGGAAATCTTTAAAAAAACATACGGACCACGGGAAATTCAGAATTTCAGATTTAGAAATGAATGGGTTAAATGTTGAAGTGAGGAAAGACTGGACCTGAAGTTCAATATGTCTACAGCTGGGCAACAGATCACCTACACCGGTACTGGTGTCAAATAACAGTTTTGGTCTATTATACTTTGGAGTACTGACAGGTCACAAAGTCAATTTCAATTAGAAATCATAACACATTTCCTTCTGTACTATGACGTATTTCCGAGTGAAACGTCATGATTCTTTTGATGATAAGTGGGGTTGGTGAGGGATGTGAATCATGATGTTATTTGTTAACACTACTTTTTGACATAATCAAAACTAAGAAGACGTTTTAGAGATGGGCAAAAGACAATACGTTTGATGGAACATTATAGGAAAATTAGCCTTTTAAACAATACAATACGAATCGTGCTGATATGACCAGGGACATGAGCTGACATAGTAAAAATGGAAGTTTTGATTACAGGGCGACTGCCTTTATTTAAGTGACTTAACCTGGGTACTTCAGATCGTTTAAAGGGGAGTCTGGAATACTTAAAAACTACATGAATAGTAAGTTTATCTTTCTTGGAAACTGGACCCCCCAGGTTGACACCGTGTAATACCGTGTAAGTCTTCATTTGGTGATATATTTGGAAATAATACAGACAAAACGGACAAAGTCTGCCATCTTCCTAAACAACTTTCAGTCCTGCTACGGTGCAGCCATGGCTATAGGTGCTCAAGTACCTAACAGTGTAATGGTTACAGCAGTATTTCACAATCAGTGTTGCAACACTCTGCATGGATATAACTGTCCACAAGCTCTTTGTAGTTGTGCTGAGATTTCTAGCTCTAATCTCAGGGCACATTGTGCTGCACGTTGCATCATAAGACCCATCGTAAAGCTGGCAGCCAGCCGTTAAACGAGCAAGCGTTGGACTTTGGACCCTGATTGTAGGTTATGACAAATTGAGAAATGGTGAAAGGAACAAAAGGCAAGGCAAGGAGAAGAAATGAGCTAGAAAAAAGGGAAGGCAGGGGAATGAAAGGCAAAAGAAAGCGAAAAACAGTGCATAAGGATTTGTGTGAGAGAAAATAAGAGGCCCATAGAGAGACTATGACAACTCACATCTGCAACAATCACAACAATATCGGCTATTTTATAGTTTCTACTTCACATCTCAGTCAATTTCTCTGAACTGCTTCAATAAGACTGCAATTTCCTTTTAGTTGCTTATGATTACTCGGCCATATAAGCTTCCTTCAAAAAAATACAACAGACATAACAAACGTGACGAAAAGCCAAGGCACCATTACAAACAAGTCAAATCATGCTTATTTCACTGCTTATGTAAATCCCCCTCTAAACAACTGAATAAGGAGATAGACATGTGGTTTAAATAGTAGTTAAAGAATCACAGAATAATGTGATTATGCATGCATCTTGTAGCTCTTGTACATTTTGTTCTGTTGGATAACATCTGATACGGCATTCATGAATTTTGAAACCTTTATGCAGTAGCACAAATTACCAGGCCAAGCTGAAAAAACAAAAGTATTTGGTTTTCCCCTCAAAAACAGCACTGCATTGTTACATACTCTGGCTTCAATTAAGGGATGTGCTGTCTTGCTTTAGTGGGACGATGCATAAGACTCACATAGGAACAGACCTACAGGTGTGCCTATTGTGGGAGATATCAAACGAAAACAATACCCTACAACTAAGATCGTTCCCGTTCAACATCCTCACACCCTCTAAACTCTGTATTCTAACTATCTCCGGATTATTTGCATTCTGCAAAATGAAACCCCTTCACATCTGGCATACATATCAAAATCAGAATCATACCAAATGCAAATGAAGCTACTTTAATTAATTAACATTTGCCTGCCGTCCACTATCTATTTATTTATTTCAACCCTGAAGCAATGAAAATCTGCACAACAGCTTTGGTAACAGGCTCTTCAGTGCCCTTGTTTGATCTGTGCTCTGTAGGCCAGGGGGTCTGGCTGGGAAACTAGTGATAGCACAATCATAAAAGAAGCCCTCTGTTCCCTCATAAAGCCTGTTCTTTTTAGTAGCGTGCGCTATATCTAAACATCAAAACCTTCCCATCACAAGCATGACAACAAGCATAAGCCCAAAAAAAGAACATGAATAATGCTAAACAGTGCTAAGGCTTTTCTGAGGAATAACTGTTTTAAATATCGCTCTGTTCAGAATTAGACACTAAATATAGAAAATGTTTACTAGAGCAAAGTCCAAGTTGAGACTCCAGTATGCAGACGGCACAGGATGGTGATGAATGGTAGTGGTGTATGTGCAGGCTGCAGGAAGAAATGACCAAGAACGAAAATGTATAGATGAGGCAGAGCATAAGACTCCAAAAGATAGATCATCATAATACAGCTAAATCATACGACATTTAACGTAAACATCTGTTACTTTTGTAAATATTTTACATTGGAGTGAATTTAAAAGAATGGAAATGGAAAAAGTAACATCAAATTACTGGACTTATCAGCTGTAATTTCAGCTGTAATTCCAATACTGTACTGATAATAATAAAAACATTTTCTCATTTAATAATCTGAATAATATAATAATCGGCTGCTGATATATCATGCAACGCTAGCTCCACTGCATTTAAAGCGACTCTGTCCGCCTTAGCCCTTGTCTCTGTGTTCTGACAGTCTCTCTCGCTTACTTTTTCATGAATGTGATGCGACAACCATTCTTCCATGATGAGGGAGAGACACTGAGGGACACCTGGTGTGACACTGTGAATGTGATCGGGGCTTTAGAGACACATAATGAGTAAATGACTGCGGGGAGAGGAATGGATGTATGAATGAAGAAAGAAACTGGAAAGGGGGGGGGGGGGGGGGGGG
>JAILXH010029075.1:0-11747 GCA_023558415.1 Piaractus mesopotamicus
TGTGTGTGTGTGTGTGTGTGTATATATATATATAGGATTAAATATTTGTAGTCACAGAATTGGTGTAGTTGCACATTTATTTTTTACACAAACTGTCCATTTTGTTTGCCATTTAAGGGAATTACTGCCAGAGATGGAAAATGTACAGAATAATTAATATTAATTAATAGTATGGCTACTGTGTCAAAAGGTTGCTCATTTAGTTTGGAGCCAAAATGTAATTGAGTGAAAGTCAAAATGTATACTGAAGTGTATAAAAGTAAATGAATTGGCATATGTGTGTGTGTTTCAGTTTACTTTAACGTAAATTGAAAAAAAAATTCCTGTGGAAATGTGATTGAGTAAAGGTACAAATATTCATTTTTAATAATAAAAGTGAGATATGCATATTCTGAAATACTTAACTGTAGTAACAGGTTACAGTTACATGTTTTCTGCTCCTGATTAGAGCATGTTTATTTACCATGGTGTTTGGAGAAGTATTAATGACAAGCTATGCTTATTCTAACAAATTCTGAAAATAGGCAGAATATTCAAATGAGTAGGCCTGAACTTTACTTGTTGGCTTGTGATACTTCCCAGCTCTGATACTTTGTTATTGTGCTGTAGCTGAGTTGGATCATGTTGTTATGTACTGTATTTTCATATCATTCCTGCTCAGTAGGAGTGTGCATTAGAGCAGAATGAGCTGTTTCTAATAACAACTGCTTTGTTATGTGTACCCTGGACACGCACACACACTGTCCCTGGTCCCAATTCTCACCATCAAGCTTGTTATACAGGATAATTGGCTGGCTTTCTGCACATCAAAAACAGGTCATGTCAGGAAAAAATGCCCAACCTTTGTCCTGATGGATCCCAGGAGGATTATCGACAAAAGTACTTGTGCTGCTGTCAGTTGTCGCTCTAATTGTGTGTACAAGACATAGATAGCCCAGGGGCAATTAAGTGGAATTCCCCAGCTAGATAGGTTACTGTCCTCCCATCGGAGCCCTTTTGACTCTTTTTAAGACGGCCATATTGTCTGCTCTTGCAGGGCCAGTGTGAAGCTTCAAATATACAATAAAATGCCAGTTTATTAGCGTTTAGCAACAGTAGAATGTTGCACCTTTGGTCATCAGAACAGCAGGACTATGCTTGAATATGGATTCTACAAGTTGCTGGATGCACTGTTCAGGAATGTTGTACCATGTCGAAATAATTGTTTTGCACTTGCTGCAAATTTGGCAGCTGCAGAGTCTTGATGTGAACAGGCCATTTCACATTATCCCAAAGATTTTTGATCATATCTGGATATGAGATTCAGAGACTGTGCAGGCCACTGAAGCACTGAAAACTTGCTGTCATGTTCCTGGAACCATTTGGTGACGATACGTGCCTTGTGGCATTGTGCAATATCATCCTTTCGTCAGTATGATGCAAAGGGAACCTAGTTTTGACAACAGTGATGCAAAGGGAACCAAGTTTCAACACCAGGACACTGTGAATCTACTCCCCAACCATCAAGTTTTGCTGCTATTGTGCTCACCGGAGACACGCTTATTCTCCGTTGACAGCATTGACACCCAACAAGGTCTGCCGGTGTTGTAGCTCATTCAATGCAAACACCAATAAGTGTTGTGTTCTGAGCTCACATTCTGCACACCTGTTTTGACTTTAGCTGTGATTAACCTTTTTTTACCTAACTTAGAAACCCTAAGTAGAAACCCTGGTCTGTCTGATTTTATATCACACAGCACACGTATCAATTGTGGGGCCAGTTGGGCCATGTACTATTTCTGTAAACGAGTACATAAAAAACAGGCCCTTCAGGCCTAATATACATTTGTGAGGAGCACTATATGTTTGCAATACATATAAAATGAACATCCAATTTATTAAGATTCTAGCTATTCACTAGTTGTGCTATGTTTGAGCATTCTACCGGAACATGTTTCTACTCTGACTCAAAAGTAGAATTTGGAAAACACTGAGTGCGTTTACATGCACTTTATAATCTGATCATAATCAGATTTCTGCAGTTATCTGATTATTCAAATGGTCATGTAAACACCATACTCCGATCTAGAAATCCAATTAAGAAATCCGATAAAGAGAGCTGGATTTTAGCTCAGCAATCAGTGCATGTGTACTCTTGCTCTGATTTCTTTCAGATTTCTCAGTCTGATCACGTGCAGAGCCGCCTGCTGTACTGGAAAATAAGCTAACGGCGTTGTTGTGAGCAGCAAAACACTTTTGGAGCGATGCTGAAACCAACTACATTCTCGACGAAATGAGGGATTCAGATATTTCTCATCTTCTAGATAATGTATGTTCATATTTTCAGATAAGTGGCGCAATGTGTTTAAAAAAAAAAAAAGCCGCAGCAGGAAGTCTGATTTTACGTTCTGTTTACGTCACATCTTTTGTGACCTGGAGTTTCCCATTATCTGATTACTCAAGTGCATATAAACGTGTTGATCGGATTACTGACAAAATCTGATTTTTTGCAGTTATCGGACTATTAAGTGCATGTAAACACACTCAATAATATGGAACATCAGTGTCACTAAGTCACTAAGCAAGCTCTGCAGAAGTTCCAAGTAAGTAAATTCAGTTTGCCTGTATTCTTTCAGAATGTCTTCAAGGCCTGTGTTACCATGTAGCCACTGTCACTCCTGCAATTTTTAAAGGAAATCTACCAACAACACGCCATTGAGAAATTACCAGTTATTTGCAGAGGCAGAGAAAATTCTCCAGCTTCCAATATCTCCATCCATTTTTTTGCACAGCCTGCCGTAAAATGCATGTGTGTGAGAGAGAGAAATTGCATTTTTTAATGTACATGCTGGATAAACTGCACGTTTAGGCTTCGTACATAACATGTATGTTTTTTTTCTTCAAACCAAATGTGCCCTGTTTGTGTTTGAAACCTGGCACAAGAGTGAGTGTGTGTGTATGTGTGTGCGCGCGCGAGTGTGTGTGTGTGCACATGTGTGTGCATAGATTATCAAAGCTAAAAGGAAATTATGAAGTTTAATGATTCACTGAGGTTGGCTTAGTATTTGTTGGTTTGAATAAAGGGAAGTAATATGTTAGTCTGCGTCTTTAATTTTGGCTTTGGCGGGTATGTGTAAAGATGACACTGAGTTGAAAAGATCTTGTTTCTGTCAAGTGCTTTTAAAGGCTACAATTAACTTTCCATTGTTAGAAATAAAGAAGAAGCTGAACTCACAGAAGCTGATCAGAGCCTGTGAGTATGGAGGGCAAGTAACATGAGACACTTAATTTAAAGTCATTCTGCTCTGTTGCTTAATTGAATCATTAGTGAATTAGCAGCACATTAGCATAAGAAGAAACTTCCCAATAGCAGAGATGAGAGGACATAATTAGATTTTGTTGAATTTGTCTCATTTTGTCAGTGTGCTCATGTAAGTGTGTCTGTACCTTTCATAGTTGCACATGTAAGTCAATCCTGCTGCATCTTATGGTAGTACTGTGGTCCTTCAAGAACTGTTCTCCAACACTCATTCTGAAAAATCATCATCTCTTAAAGCTTAAAGGCTAAGCAACATCTAATATGATGTGGCTGGTAGCCTAGTGATAGTGAGGTAAGTAATCCATCAGAAGGTTGTGGGTTCAAATCCCACAACTGAGTATGTACACTGGTTGCCCCTTTGGTTGAGCCATTAAATCCCCTCTGCTCCAGGCGGCTCTGCTGGTGATGCTGTCCTGCTCCCAGATTGGGTAAAGTAAGGCAGCAAAATGATGAATTTTTCTTTTAGGACCAATGAAGTACATAACATTTATGTGTCAAACACATAAATAGATTATCAATAGTAAATGATTATCAATAGTAAAAATAATCAGTTTACAAAAATAAGCTAAAGAAATAAGGCTTAAAAGAATTGTTGATTTGCCTAGGCCGCTGTTACACACATGCTTTAGAATTTGTCATAAGTAGATGGTGGTTTAGTATTCAATCATATTATCAGTCTAAAACATCCTATTATACTGTAAAAAATTCAGGTAAACAGATACTCTTTTACTAACACTGCTAGGGCTTGTGTTTTGAAGTGCAGCGGAGAAAAAGCCGCATGTGACCGTGATCAAGAAACTCAAGCAAATCTGACAAATATTTTATAAAAAAACTTAGCACAATATAACAACAGCACTGAAAATGTATCATTTATAACAGATAATCCAGGTACAAATATGAGCTAGGGAAGATATTCTGGGAGGATATTGCCTATCAGGAATGGGGGAGTAGCTAAGTAGCGCGCTACTTTTTGTAGCTAACTACAGTTTTTTGTAGCTAATAGCTGTAGTCACTACAGTTTTATGAAATGTAGCTAATAGTTGTAACACCTACCAATTTTTATGTAAGTATAGCGATAATTTTCGCTACAATTTCGCTACAGGCTTTAGGTAATCCGCGCAAAATTTGAACCATGGAACTTGTTCGTTAACTGGGCTAGCGGCGATTGTGCAATCCTGACCAAACCGCAGACGGTCACGCACTGGCCTCACACGCCAATCACCCCTTACTAGTAGGCTTAGCTCAGGGGTTGGCAACCGAAATGTTAAGAAGAGCCATTCTGTTCTTTCAACAAAAATGAAACCACCTTGGGAGCCACAACATTTTGTATCCGTTTTACCATCATGGCTGTAATGTCTCAGTATGTGCTTATGTACTAATACAGGCTAAAAATATAATATAAACGAAAATGCAGACTTACTTTGCTCTGCTTTAACCTTTAGGTCAGCTATAGCCGCTTTTTTCGCATCTCAGTCAGGAAACTTTTTCATGAAAATAGCTAGAGTTTCTTGTAAAATGTTTCTCAACGTTCGACTTTTCATGAAGCTGTAGTCAGCTTTTCATTCGCCAGCTTCTCGTTTGAATTTTCTTGTTCTACCTTAAATGGTGCCTGAGGTGCCAGAATGTGCCACTTAAGGTGAAACGGGAAAATTCGAATGAAAAGTGAATGAAAAGCCAACTTTAGCTTCGCGACTTAGTGTTTGACAGTTTCTCGTTGCAGATTAAACATATCAGGAAACCAGCTGGGTTCTTATAAATTCAAATAAGTCCATTTGTCTCCAAATTATCAATGTTTGTCTTAAATCTTTCTCTTTTCCTTTTTCGTTAGCTACTAGCTAAGCGAGATTGTTATTATCTGCGTTGCTGTGTGACCAGCAGTTAAAGGTTGGTGAATTAGCAGGTATGCGTTAACTCCAGCGTTTAAGACCATTTATTGTTAAAACTGTGTTAGAACTGTGTGTTGTAACAAACAGCAGAGCTTTATTTCACAGCAAAGGAGGATTAGGTTTTTTTTTTTAATCTAAAAATCTAACTCTGCTGTGGAGCCGCAACAAGGCAGTAAAAGAGCCACATGTTGCCAACCCCTGGCTTAGCTAAAGCGGGAAAAAAACGTTTTCATAATAAACTATTACTAATAGTACTGCACAGAGCCAGGGTCACTGATGAGAATTTTGAGGCTAAAGTGTTTAAAGTTTAACAAAGGTCCATGCATATCTAGCTGAAATTAGAGCAGTTTATTTCAACAGTTGACAGTGCTTTGCACAAAATTGTTTGATTAGTATACAGTTATATGGTGATTTTTGTTAGGAAAAACCTGGAATGACTGACTTTGCCTTTACTTAGTCTAAATTTTTGTCGGATATCACGTCTGTGTGAGTTTGATTGTTGGTTACACTTAAACTTACGTTTTGGTGATCTTTTTGTATATCTGCAGCTTTTCAATTGTATGTTTCTTTCTGGCACATGATTAAATGCAGTGTTTTGTTCACACTATCAGTTGGACTTATTTGGTGTGTCAGGTGGAGATGCACAAACATGCGATGGAGCCGAAAAGACATCATCTGCAAAAAGCACCTTCTGGGCTCCACACGTTATGCACTCCTCACCTCAGCTACACCTTGACACCCTGGCCATGATTATCACAAATGGAGCGAAGAAAAGGCTTGATCTTGAGTCCAACACTCACACTGAACGTGCTTGACTTAATGGCAAGTACACAGACATAGCTCTCGCTTTACAGAAGACAATATTACCGTTCAAATAAATAAATAAATAAGTCTATTTTCTTCTGTTTGGGCCTCCCACTGTCTCTGATGGCCATTTTCATAATGATTGTCAGTGTCCACGATTTCTTTTACTCTGGACTTCTCTATAAATACATTTTTCACACATATGTACAGTATATCTACATACTCTATACACAGACATGCACATATGTTGACAATACTCTAAAATGAGTTCTTTAGTGGGAAGATATCTCATTATTTGGGAGCAACCTTCGATCTGCACTTATGGCAGCCGAGAGAGATGTTATGATTATGATGGAAATCTCAGTAGTCATTACAAAGAGTTGTGTGTGCATGCATGAGAACACAGAGCACTGCAACTCTGTTAATGGGAGAAATAGGTAAAGCAGCCTGTGCATATGTTTGTAATGTGTATGATAAGCCTAGATAACTGAAGAAAAAAAGATCACTCTTCCTCTTCCTACACTGTGTATTACCCTTTCAGCCAGTATACCTGTCACATGAGTTGTCAGAATCAGCATTAGGCTTTGTTAGCCAAGTATGTTCACACACATAAGGAATGTCATTAATTGTTAACACTTGTGAATATCTTTGCAGTTTAGGCAGGAAAACAATACACAGCTCTTCCACCTATCACATACACATGCTGTATTTCATGTAAATCCATTGGTTTAGATTGCATCAGTCTAATTTTGTTTGTATTCTGTGGAAAAAGAAACCATTCTTTGCATTGCTTTCATTAAAGCCTCCAACACTTGAACCTTCTCCTCATCTGACACCTGCCATTTTAAAAATATTTTTCTGTTGACATTATCATGTTTATGGCATGTAGGCCTGCCTTACACATTGTGTAAGGCCGGTTTATTTTTGAATAGTTTTTTCAATAAATATTTTCAGCATTTCCATTTTTTCTTTGTGCTACTGGACTTTGTAGTATGTTAGCACTGGTGTTATGGATGCTGACCTGTGCTGAGCTGAAAGTTTGATGGACAGTAGCAACTCAAGAAGGCTAGACTTGTTTGTTGATGTTTTTCAATTAGGCTATGTGCAAAAATATTAACAAATCAAAACTCTGTGGAAACTCAACCTTATAAACAGCCAGTAAGTTCTGGTGTGTGCATTAGTTGATTATGTGGTATGTTTAGCCAGAACAATAATTAGTGTCCAGCCTTTAAAACTAGATAAGCCAGGACATTTGTATCTACAAAAAGTGTATCTTTTTATGTGTTTTCACTATCTTCTCACTTTCTTTTCCTGTCTCCCACTTTATATTGTCTCTCTCTTTTATTCTCTCTCTCATTCTCTCTTGGGAGAGTAGGAGCTGGTGGAGAAGTATAAGCATATGTCTGCAGTGTGTGATGTGCTGTTGACAGGCCAGTCTAATCGTCTCAGTTCTGTGCCGTGCCAGTACTCCTCTGATTACAGCTGACAGCTTGAATCACTGATATAAGCACCAACATTAAAAGAAAACAGAGGAACAGAGCACTGCTCCTCTTTCCCTTTCTTTCTTTTTCTCATTTGCTCTCTTTGTCTTTTCCCTCGCCCTTTCCTTCCACTCAGACATTTCAAAGCTGTCAAGGGGGAAAATGACATCACACAATTCTGCTGACAGTCTCAAACCCATCTAGTCAGGGTATGGCTGTCATGTGGCAGGCTTCCTTAGGCAAGCTGTGATACCATTTTTCTCTCCCTCCCTATCAAACCATCTCTCTTTCTTTCCCTTTCTGATGCTGTAATTTTTTTCTCATTCTGCAGAAATTAACTGTTCTGTGCTCTGTGCTAATGGACTCATTTGTTTCAGTATTCACGCAGAGAAAGTGTCTTCAGGCAGGTGAGGGCTGAGACATTCCCCATCATTGGCAGTGGTGGAGGCTTGGCTCAGAACTTTCTAAACCCTTGGGAATGTAGCTGGCTTGGAGCTTGGATTCTAAAGCCAAACCACAAATCTCTTTGCTTTCAGAGCTTAGAGGGTCAATAGAAAAAATGGTCCAGTTCTTAATCAAAGCGCAGAGGAAACTAGAGATTGGATGGCTTCATCTCCATTTTGCTGTCTTCCGCCACAATAGCACTGGCACACGCAGATGTGTGATTATTGTTTGCATTTGCTTAATCGAGGCTGTCTGTCAATTTAGATATTTGAGTGTGTTTATACCATATATGGAATGCATGTAGCTGCAATTTGGAAAGGATCTGTGTATTGGGAGTTGGTGGGGGTGGGGGTAGGAGTTGGGGGGTAATAGCTGTCCTGCCCTTTGATTGCCTATGGGATATATAAAGAGGATATGGGGAGCCATACTGAGACATGTACATACACAACGTGTCTCTATAGCCTGCTTCCACCCTTCGGGAAAGTGCTCTTTTTGTTCTATTTTCATTTATTTGAATTCATATACTATGATTAAGAGTTCTGTGTCTGACTTTCTTTCTCCCGCTCTTTCTATCTCCATGGGGCAAATAAGGAAAGGAAAGATGCCAAAATATGTGAATATTTGGTGCAGAGGTGGTAGCTCTGTGCCAAAGTCAAAGGAAGCATTCGCTAGGCTTATTAGATTCTCTAAAACACTGTTGTAAATCAGAACTGCCAAAAGTGCCAGAGCCAAAGCCAGGCTCAGTCCCAGGCTTGCTCCATCCATGGCAAGCACACTTCACTTAGCAGTGATGAGAGTGGCTAAGAAATGGAATTACACATGTGCTGCTCGTTGATATTACTCTGTTTAGCTCCATCATCTATTTTCAAAAGGCATATTTCTTGAATTTTTAAAGAGGATTTTTTTAATACAGTCATCATTAAAGCTTGAAGGGAAATAAATGGAAGTTAGCAGTGCAGCTGGATCAGATTTGTTTCCATATGAGCAGTGATTTAAAGCAATTGGACAGTGATGAATTCAACATTGAAGGGTTGAACGTATTGATTTTCAGCAGGGTGCAAGGCTTATTTAGCTCAGCTCTAATAGAGACAATTTCGTAAATGACACACTTGTTCTGCTACAGCAATTAGAGACTTGCAGATCAGCACTGAGGTGATTATGACTTTAAAGCATAGACAGCAGGTCCAGAGGGCTATTTCACTGTTTCTTACAACATGAAATCAAAGAGAAAGGAGAGAGATGGAAAAACATTGCAAGAAAGAGAGCAAGCGAGAGGGTGAGAGAAAAGAATAAAGTCAGAAAACTAGAAATTAGTTGCCAATAAGTCCCACGTTGCATCTGTAAAACTGTCTTCAGCATCTGAGGTAGTCCAATCAGTGCCTCCAATCAGGCCTTTGTCAGGTAGCTTGAGCCTGAAATCAGGACACATTGTTCACGAGTGAAGATAATAAGGACTTCAGCAGCCATGACAAGCTCCTTTTATATCCTCTTATGATGACAAAGCCCAGCAAGGCAATCTTTGCTGTGTTATGCCATTCAGTACCACTTAAGGTGCCTGCATGCCTGTGGCTCCATCATCGATTGCCTTTTTCATTTGCAGCTTTTCATTGCTAACACCCGCACAGTAAGGAAAGCACACAGATATCCCTCAGGAAGGTCTATACCCTTTCACACCACTGCTCTGACATTGCATCTGTCTCTCTCTAACTGTAATATATCCATTGAACTTTTTTGCTGTCTTTCTCTCTCGATCTCCATCTTTCTTTAAATAAATGCAATGAGGTTGCTGAAGATGGATGAGGATGATTAGGCTTTAGTGAGAGGCGAAGAGTGGGCTTGTGTATGGAAGTGTGTGTGTTTGTGTGTGGTAGTCAGGGGGAGTGATGTACGGCCCTAGGCCCCTCCATAGTGGAAAACAGAGCAACAGACTAATGATCTGCAGCCTGATCGTTATGGCCCCCAGCACGAGACAGTGCGAGGTGCCGTTGCCGCCAAATCAGTTGTGAGGAAGTGTGTGAGGGCTGACTGTAAATCAGCAGACGGGGATGAGAATAAGAGAAGTGCAGAAAGACAAGAGAGAAAGAGTGAGAGTAGGAAGATATATAGACGGAGAGAAAGAAGAATGCTTTTTTGATCTTAAGATCTCACAGATGAAATGAATCTCCCCTTCCCAGCAAGCTGTTCCAGTGATGGGTCAGTTCCAGCTCTCTGCTCCCTCATCTCTTGCAGCCAAGTCCTGCTGAACACAGAGCACTTTTTCGAGAGTGCTCTAAGATTGATTAATCTCACCTATCTGCTCAACCATAAATCTTAATATGCCTGTAATAAAATGGTTGGGTGTGGATGAGAAGCAGAGGATGTTGGTGAGGGGTCTGTAATTCACTTTGAAGCATGTCATAGTGCAAAAGGTATGGATGAAGAGGAGTGAGATGATGACGAATGCCATCACTCTCATGGAAAATAGAGTCAGCACAGAGATAGGCTTGAGTTTTTGAAGACATACTTAATTTGGTCTCCTTATATTTTAAATTTGAACCCGTTTTTGGACCCGTCCAACACGCCCTAAATAACAGGGTGCAGATCAGCATATAAGAGTAGGCTACTGTACGTTCATCAGTACACAGATATGTAGACACTGTCCTATTGTTTGTTTTTCCAGCTGCACTCTATCTCACCATCTCTGCAGGCTGAGCCCTGCTGCTATCATCACCTAAGCACATGGCCATTGAGACTACTGTCTCTGGATATTGTGAAGATATCTAAGAATATAATTGTGTCACAGCTGTCTGTGAGAGAGAAAGAGAGAGTTTAGAAAAATTGTATCAAGCTAGGGAAGCTCGTTATGAGGCTGCACTTTGTGATCTAAACAAAAGGAAAATGTTTTGCAGAGTGGTTCCATTTTATACATTTCACAGCTTTGAAGTCTTGATATAAATATTTATTATATCCTTGCAAAACAGGAAAAGCTACTCTGCCTTATTAAGTGTGTAGTTACACACAATGACATACTCTTATATAGTACATGGGTAAGCAAATACATTCTGTCATGTACAGTATTTTCCATACTTAGCTGCCCAGGTAATAATGGCCTGACTTACGGAGTCTCTATGGAGAATCCCAGCAGGCCTTAAATTAGCTTAACAACACTAAAACACAAACAGAGGGCTTAAGGCCAGGCCATGACAAGCCACAGATTCTTGTGTGCTCTGCATGGGTAATTTGTTGGTCAATTTGGAAGGAATTTTGTTTATTTGGGTTCATCTGTGATGCAGTTTATTGAGGACTTAAGTGTGTCTTCATAAGAAAACAGTCTACAATATTGAGGCAGATTAGTTGTTTAGTCTGTGTCTGCTTAGATCCTATTCATGTATAAACCACTTATTCATATTGTAAAGTCAGTGTTACAATGTTATAATTACTACTATTTGTTATTATAATATGTATATAAATGTATTGTGTATAATGTATTATTATATTTATTTGCATATGCTGTTTCATTTTAGTCTCTCTTTTTCTTCATCCCTCTTCCATGAGCCCATCTGATTTGTCTTGCCCCTTTGGCACTTTTAAAAAAATCTGATGATTTTTAGCGACACTAAAAGTGCCTGTGTCTTTCTGTCTGTCGTTCTCTATCTGTATGCAGCTGGTTCGATTTCATGTACATCCTGCCGTTTGTTATTCTGTCCCTGCTCTGTGCTCTGCTTCACATAGAGACCCCAGATTGATCAAGTACTGTGTCCCAGGAGCAGCTGCAATGCTCAGTTCTCTCTCTCTCTCTCTCTCTCTCTCTCTCTCTCTCTCTCTCTCTCTCTCTCTCTCTCTCTCTCTCTCTCT
>JAILXH010029075.1:42070-58825 GCA_023558415.1 Piaractus mesopotamicus
CTCCGACCTGCCACACTGACTTTTAAATTATTATTTCAGGCTTTACTGTATGCCTCATAGCAGTGCACACACAGTATATTTTAGCATGTTTTTCCCTGTCTCTGTAATGATATTTCTTTCCGTTTTAACAAAAAATATTACAACCCTATTTCCAAACAAGTTGGAATGCTTTGCAAAATATTAATAAAAATAGAATGCAATGAATGATGTGCAAATCATTTAAACCCTATATTTAATTGAAAATAGCACAAAGACAACATGTCAAACATTGAAACTGAGAAATTTTATTGCTTTTTGAAAAATATATGAATTTGATGCCAGCAATGATTTGCACATTTGCAATATGTCCCAACTTTTTTGGAAACAGGGCTGTACTGCTTTAGGGTGTGTAACATTTGCTTTATTTATCATTGATGAGTAGTCTACTGAGAGCAGACATACCAATATTCAATAGTTTGGCAATTTATACCTTGATGTAATGTTTAGTAGAGAAGAGACAAGAAAAAGTCAAAAGATAACTGTGGTCCTAGCCAATGAAGTATGCAAATACAGCATGAGGGATATTTCAGGCAAACACTAATTGGCAGAATCTCACAGTATTTTAATTTGTATTTAAAAGCATTCAAGTGTGCCATTTCAACTATGGAGTTTGTAATGGCAAAGGTAGATGAGAAAGCCTGTGACGTTTGTAGTAGTTTTTCAAAAAGAAGTAGACTAAGTGGTCTCCAGTTTGCATTTGTGCCTACGGATAATGGTCAAAAAGGGAGATGCCTCAATGCAGATAACAGAAATTAAAGTGCAGGCTTATTCCTGTACTGCACAGAATGTGTGATTTTTGTTGGACCACCCAGGACCCTGCCTACAGGGTCTATCTCTTACTTAGTCATCAACTGATGAGCATTGTTGCAAAGTGGATGTGCACACATCATAAAACACAAGCAGCAGGTGCTGCTATAGACTATAAAATCTTGCCCTCAGACCTTCTCAACCAATGTCAGATTGGGTGAATTTTGTTTAAATCGGTTGGGAAAAAGTGGTTTGATGGATGGACAAATTTTGAGATGTTTTTCTTTATTTGAAAGGATTTTAAAAAGTATCTAAACATAATAAACTGCGTTTATAATGCTAATGAAATTTGAACAGACCCAGTGTCTTCCCACATCCAATCAAACCTTTTGACATACATTTTTTGCATACATTTGTTGACAAGACGCCATTGCCGCACCTTCCGGAATTTCAAAGACACAATGTCAATTATCCTGTTCATTTGGCATTATTGACTGTACATAGTCCTGCAATAGTTTGAAATTGGAATGCCACCTAATCTATTCAGCATAGCCTATAAAGATAGACATCTTTTTAATATGTTAAATTTTTAAAAGCAATCTGGCAGTTCTGTTATCAATGCTGCCAGTGTAACAAATAATAGAAGAAATGCATTAAAACACATCATAGGTCTTACGAAAACCTAATATAAGCAGCTTTAACTAGGTATTGGTACTGTTCCAGATGAAGATACTGCCACCAAGCAACAGTTCATGATCAATAAGCGCACCAGAAACTGGAATAATATTTTGATGTTGATTGCTATCTTTGGAATTATCACTTAAAGAGTTTGCCAAATTAACATTAGCTAGCTCAGAAACTATGATGTTAGCAGTATTAGCATGTAGGCTAGCAGCTAATTGGTTGTTTTTTGCACATATTTTTACACTCTTAAGAAAAAATTTATATTTTGCATGACTGAACTCTGATTCTGGGTAACTGTAGAAATCTTTGTGAATTATCACTTTGTTAAAGAGTTCACTAAGTTAATTTCAGCTAAATTGTAAGCTATAATGTTGTTAACATGCATAGCAGCTAGAAAACAAGTGATTTTTGCTTGTGTTTTTGCACTCTCAAGAGAAGTATAAATTTTTCTTGACTTTACACATGATTCTTGGGAATAATAGTCTCTTAATCTGACTTAACCTAGCTGGAGAACTACCTATTCTATCTTCTTGGGTTAATTCATTACTTAGAGATAAACACACCATGTCAGAATCATTATAATAACAGTCCCATGTAATTGTGCTTTTCAGATACAGTAACTTGAACATTTAACACTCTTTTATTGTTATTGTTATTAGTAGTAGTAGTAGCAGAAGTAATGATCAAAATAATAATATGAATAACAGTTATTATTACAATAATGATAATAATAGTAGTAATAGTTATTATTATTGGGCGTAGTACTACTAGTAGTAGCACTAGGAGAAAGTCAAAAGAAAGAAGAACTGTGAAAGACCTGGTAAAAAAAAAAAAAAAAAAAGTCACCGTCAAATAAACACTGCTTCATGCTTTTGACTTTGAAGGACAGGAGAAAATCAAGCTCTACTCTTGCTTTAGATCTAAAAATAATCTACAGTAATTTTATCTATTCTTCCACTGTGAGAAGACTCAGTACAATAGTTCTGAAAGGATGTGTAGCTGTACAGACGCCATTACTTAGAGCAGAAAATAGACAAAAAAAAAAATAAATGTGCTACAACAGCGAAACTGGACATCTGAGATGGATTGCTTTATTATGGACTGAAGTCTAAATGTGAGATCTTTGAATGTAACAGAAGGAAGTATGTACTGTGCCGAAGCAATGAAACACAGTTTGAACTATGTCTACTACCATTACTCAAGCATAGTGGAGGATCAGTGCAAGTTTTGGGTTGGTGAAGACGTACTTAGCAAACAAAGAATCTGCTGGTGTTCGAAGAATAATAGATGAGCGATATTCAGTTGTTCCGGCTTCTTTGTAATTTTTTTGTAAAGTATGTTTTACTTCTAGTTAATGGCTATGTTGACTGGAAATTAGAGAAATGAAATATATGGTCTCTGTCATTTGCACAATCAATGCCCAAGTGCTGGCTGTATCAGGGGTCTGGATATTCAAGAGTAGCCCATGCTAAAGTAAGGCAAGGTAGCCAACGAGCTTTGAGCAGATATGCCTGTTTGTTGTGATTTTTTCCACACTGTTTAATCCTTCTCCTCTTGTGCATTTGGTTTAGGAAATTGGTAACCTTTACTCTTCAGGTTGTTGAATATCTAATGTTAAAAATACCCCACTTAACAGCATATTACTGAATTCTGAAAGCTTGTCTGGTGTGCCCAGGCCTAGACATAGTTGTTAAGCTATGATTACCTATAATACATGAGCTTGTCTGTAAATGTGTTTTTACAATAGCCTGCAGAGTCGTGTTTGTACACAGACACATTGTACACACTTCAGTATAGTGTATGTACATGTATTCTCTTCCTTCACTGCTTGATTAACATGAAGAGTGATTTCAGACTGATGATGCAAATGGCCGTCTGCTCTGTTCCGTCATTAACAAGCTTTTCTCCCCTCTCTCCTCACTCTCCACAGCCACAGGCAGTAATTAAAGCTGTCATTTCCAGCTACTCATTAAAGAAGAGCAGACATAGAAGGAAGGAAACGAGAAAGACCTGGAGGAAGGGGGAGGGAGGATGGTACGTGGAGAGACAGAGGGAAAGAGGCTAAGAGAGATCTGGAGTAAGATGACGAAGAGAGTAGAGGAGAGAGATGGAAAAGGAAGAATGAGAAGGTGGAAAGAGACATGAAGAGTTTGTTGGAAAGGATAGAAAGAAAAGAGTGAGGGCAAGATTATGGGGGTGAAGTAGTGTTTTCTGAAAGAGAGGACTATATTTTATGCTGGAGTTTAACAGCTTATCTTTCTTTCCTTGTTTCTTCTGATCTTTTTTTGAAAGGACTTGAAAGTTTGAAAAACACAGAATGGGAAGGTTCTGCTCTTTAGAGTAGTTGGGATGCTGTGCAAAATGTAAATAAATGTAAATAAAAACAGAATGCAATGATTTGCAAGTCTCATAGATCCTTATTTTATTCACAGTAGAACATAGAACACATATCAAAAGTTGAAAGTGAGACATTTCATAATAAACATTAACTTATTTAAAACTTGATGGCAGCAACGCATCTCAAAGAAGTTGGGACAGGGCCATGTCTACCATTGTGAAGCGTCCTCTCTTCTTTTAACAACAGTCTATAAACATCTGAGAGGTAAGGAGACCAATTGCTGGAGTTCAGGGAGAGGGATGTTGTCCCAATCTTGTCTGATGTAGGATTCTAACCGCTCAACGGTCCTGGGTCTTGTTTGCTGGATTTTTTGCTTCATGATGCACCAAATGTTTTCTATTGGTGAAATGTCTGTACTGCAGGCAGGCCAGTTCAGCACCCTGACTCTTCTTCTGTGAAGCCATGTTGTTGTGGTAGATGCTAGTGTAGTTTAGCATTGTCTTGCTGAAATATGCAAGGCCTTCCCTAAAAAAGACACTGTCTGGATGGCAGCATATGGTGCAAATCCTGTATATTTCTTTCAGCATTAATGGTGCCTTCACAGAAGTTACCCATGCCATGTGCACTAATGCTCCCCGATACCACCATGGATGTTGGCTTTTGAACTGTGTGCTAATAACAAGCTGAGAGGTCTTTAGCCTGGAGGATGCAGTGTTCATTATTTCCAAAAAGAATTTAAAATTTTGATTCATTGGACCGCAGGACACTTTTCCACTCCATCTTAGATGAGCTTGGGCCCAGAGAAGTTGGCAGCATTTCTGGATCCTATTTATATATGGTTTCTTCTTTGCATGATACAGCTTTAACTTGCATTTGTGGATTGCACAGGGAACTGTGTTCACAGACCATAATTTCTGGAAGTGTTCCTGAACCCATGCGGTGATTTCCAATACAGAATCATGCCTGTTTTTAATGCAGTTCCGCCTGAGGTCCTGAAGATCACGAGCATCCAGTATTTACCATCGGCCTTGTCCCTTGCGTATAGGGATTTCTCCAGATTCTCTGAATCTTTTGATGATATTATGTACCATAGATGGTGAGATATCCAAAGTCTTTGCAATTTTACGTTGAGGAACATTTTTCTGAAATTGTTTCACAATTTTTAGATGCAGTTTTGATTGAGATTGGTGAACCTCTACTAAAATGGGATGAGTATATCTCTTGAATGCATGCCACTAACATTAGTTAACCAAATAATATTAGAAAGCTAGACAGACAGCTCTGGCAAATGTGCCTACCAAGTTACAAATCAGTAGTTAGCTGATAGTTACGCTCCTAGGCGCCAACTGTGTGTCACTTTGACATGCTTAATATAAAAATAGGTAGCATAACTGCATTTGTCATTCTTGAATGCAAGGAAGCTTCACATACAAAAATAGCAGAGCATGCACGTTTAAAAGGCCAATATTATGAAAAAATTTGCTTTCCTTGATTATTTTAAATAAATGATTTTCATGTACTATACAGACGTTGGGAAACTTACTTCCTGCTTCCTTCCTGTTCAGGCGCTTCTCTGCTTAGCTCTGCTATGTTTATTTTCTGTGTTTGACCCTGTTATATATGGACAAATCAGAAGCCCAATGAAGCTGATGCTTTTAACGTGTATTGACAATTCCAAGGACAAATAAGGAATTCAGTGCCATATTGGACCCTTTTGGACATTTTTAGCATGTGGGAGCATACACTGTCACGATCACTCTCTGGATATGGATCTCAGACCTTTGGATCTCGAAAGGTCTCAACATATCAGCCAGTGTTAAGGATGTCGCTTTATCAGATCATTATTGTGTTTTTTTTTTTTTAAATGTGGACCTCACAAGACATCAAGACCAGACGTGTTTGCTTTAAGAAAATATTTGTAAATGACAGCACAGCTACACTTTTCACAAGAGAAATGTGCACTGCACCTCGCAAACCATCTGGTTCTGTTGATGCTCTGCTGGATAGCTTTAAAAAGTGTTACAGATGAGAATGTGCCAGTTTAAGTAAAAACCATGTCTTGCCAACAGAAATGCTACTGCAGTAAAACTCCAAGAAGAGAATGTAGGAAGGCAGATGGCATTTGTCTGATATGCTGCAGCAATATGAGCCGAGCAGAACTCTCAGATCATTAGGAACTAGTCAGTTAGTATAATGTAAAGAGTAAACATAGAGAAGCAGCATTTAGCTACTATGCTGCTCATAAATAGAACCCGTTGACAGAGAGTGTTAGAAGAGCCTAATTTTAGCAGTCTTTCAGCTGCTCTACTGCACTACTCTCCTGTAACCTCTCTCATATAAAGGCTTTCTATCCTAATATAATTTTTTTTTTTGATTTATTGTTTAATTTCTCCTCTTTTATTTTTAATATAATATATTAATATATAATATTTTTATTCATGTTTTAATTTCTATTCTACTACATCTTTTTAATTTTTAAATTTGAATCATCTTTGTATTTTCTCATTTGTGAAGTACATTGAATGATCGTAGTGTATAAAAGGTACTATATAAATAAACATGCCTTGCCATGCCTTTCCTATGCAAATATTATTAAGTTTCAAAATGTATGATTCCACCATAACATTTACTTTCAGCTTACAATAGTTTATCCCTGAATTTACATCAAAGACTGATGTTACTGAAGTTTGTTGCAGAGTTAGTGAAAGAGAATAGGGAAAATGATTAAACATCATGCTTTTCCTGGCTGTTGTGAAGTGAATGTATTATTAATTAGCCTTCCAAACAGTCAAAAGAAGTGATATTTCAAGTGTCTGTTATCTGTTATTAAATTATCTAACAATTTTGCAGTCAATTTCTTTGGAAAATGTCAACAAATACCAAAACACCTCCTGAAAACAGATGTTTCAACATCATCTGTTCCGAAGAGACTGCATGGTGGTGGCCTAACTGGGAGAAAGCTTACTACAGTTCTATACTTGTCTTTAAGGCACATCTCTTGTGTGATACATTAGGAGCAATTATCCACAACATGAAAGCATATTAATTACTAGCCACAGGCAAATATGCACAAATATTTGATGGGAAATTACTGGTGATTTAAAAGCTTTTTCTTTTGCATTTCCATCGCAGTAGAGATGAACTCTTTGCATACAGCTACAGAGTTAACCCTTTATCCATTAGAGTTCGTTTCAGTAGAGGCATATGGGTAGTTTTCCAATCATATCAATTTGTCATTGACCTAAATCTCAGTTCAAATTTCTTTTGAGTTATTCCTAAAACAACAAAATAGAAGTCTTACTTAATGAGAGTTTTTTTTAATAGCAAACATTTGTTAATAAGGAATTGCCAGCCAATGTTTGCTAATGAATTTGTCAAAGTCAGGCTTTGTATGGTTACAAAAATTCTAAAAATGGGCATGTTATGTTGTTTTGGACTTGCATATGAGAACATAAATTGATTGAGAATAATATACATAGGCCCTGAATTTATGGGACATTTCTCAGTGCCTCATTTAGTGAACAAACCAAGTTGCTCTGATATTTTAATATTTAAAGAATTGAAACTCTTTCACACAAATCAGCTAATAAAACAACTGTTTGTCTCTTATGCATATTTTTCTGTATATTATTCTGAAATGTTTTAACAATATTCTGCTCTGCAGAGAGGGATGAGCAAATTATTATATCAGTGTTATAGCTTAACCACAGTACAAAGGATTAATGATATGGCTAAAACGATGAGATGATCCCATCCAGTGGGTGCTGAGAGGAGGCCCTGTGTGGTATTCATTTGAACCCTTATTACCCATTAAAAGAACTTTCAATTTTTTTTACTTCAAATGTTGCAGTAATTGGCTTTGTACGCATAGTACCTCTGTAACACATGCACACTTTGGATGAGGAACAGGTTCTGTATTATCTATTTGGGGGGGGGGCTCCATCTGTTTCAGAGACTTTTAAAGACAATGAATTCTGTGATCTTGCTTACTCTGCTCCCTAAGCTGGCTCTATTGGAGAAGATAAAGTCCTTCCTTGGACTTATTTTACTGTGCTGTAACTAGTTTTTTAGAAGTACTGAGTGCTGATACCTTTCTTTTTTCTGTCATCCAGTGACATTGACAGGGCTTTGCCACCTTGTGTGAACTCTCTTGGGTAGGGGTTGGCGATGTGAATTTATATTACGATATTTTCCACTTTTCAGACAACAGTTCCTCTGCTCTCACTATGTATTTGCATACACAGCTATGCAGAAAGTTAAACACTCTTCCAAAAAGTAGCCAAGACGTAGGTGCCTTTAAAAGACAATGTAAAAATCTTAACAAGAACAAAGAAAAAGTAGATGGAAATTGATGTTTGTGTTCCTCAATTTGCTCATCCAAACAGTGGCTCAGCAATACAAGGAAATGCACCACTTGGGGTGCATCACAAAACTAATTTTAAACATGGGACAGTATACTCTCCACCTGGCATCTTTAAGATGTCAAACTATGTCAACATAACAAATAAATATGGCATAATGTCATTTTTCTGTGACTTCAGAGTCAGATGTTTATGCCACCTCTACTCATCTTCACTTCAACATTTCTGATCTTCTGATCATCACTGGGAAAGGTGTTCATGATTAAACCAGTTGGCCAGTTATGCCTCTTGGCTTAGTTATCCCTCAGCAAGAAGACATCCCATTCCCTCCCTTGTCATTTATCTATTTGTGGCTGATTTGTGGTATTCCCTTCTCTACCATTCCCACAATGTATCAGCTTAACTCTGCACTTGCTGCCGCTGACCTCTGTCATGCCAATCATCTGTTCCCAGCTGCCACCCATACGTGATTAATGTGGTGGGTTGACATTCCACCTGCACCCCTGATCTCAAGTCAAGTCAAAGTTTATTTATATAGCACTTTTTACAACAGGTGTTGTCACAAAGCAGCTTTACAGAAAAATCTGGGTCCGTGGCAAGGAAAAACTCCCTAAGAGCAAAAGGAAGAAACCTTGGGAGGAACCAAGACACAAAAGGGGAACCCATCCTCTTCTGGTCGACACCGGATAGCACACAGAGTTAGTATAACTATTAAAATACGGAAACGGGGGAAAAAAACAGGTGAAGCAATGGTCATAATTAGATAGTTTGAGTCTATGCAGCAGCAGCAGCAGTATCATCAGAAGGGTCAGTTCATGCAGATGAGGTTTGCACAGTATTGTACAGCGAGAAGCTGGTCCAGATAGCTGGCTAGCAGTGGGCACCCAATCAAGGAAGAAGAAGCAACAGCATCAGACCACACAGGATGAGCAGCTGTTCAACTCGGCAAAGAAAAAGAAAAGACACAGAGAGTTAGTTCTGTAAAGAGTGACTTAATAACAGTTTACAGGGTTAACAGAGAGCAGCAGAGACTCCAGCAGGTCTAGTTATTGCAGCCAGGGTTGGGATAGCTACTGAAAAATTAGTAGCTAGCTACATTGTAGCTAGTTTCCCAAAAATTGTAGCTAGCTACAATTTAGCTACTTTTCCAGAAAAAGTATTGGCTACTTTTTAGCTGCTTTTTGAAAAGTAGTGCACTACTTTTTAGCTACTTTCAAAGTACGATTGTCACACTGCATTTAATCATGTGTCAGAAAGAGACATACAATTGAAAAGCTGCAAATACACGAAAAGATCACCAAAAAGTAAGTTTAAGTGTAACCAACAATCAAACTTACACAACCAAAGCATGATATCCAACAAAAATTTAGACAATCATTCCAGGTTTTTTCTAACAAAAGTCAACAAAAATAACCGTATACTTATCAAACAATTTTGTGCAAAGCATTGTCAACTGTTGAAATAAAACTGCTCCAATTTAAACATTTCAGCAAGATATGCACAGAGATGACATTCAGAGTCCTTTGTTAAACTTCAGCAACACTTTAGCCTCAAAATTCTCATCAGTGACCTTGGCTCTGCGTAGTACTATTAGTAATAGTCTATTATGAAGATTTTTTTTTCACTTTAGCTAAGCCAGGGGTCGGCAACACGCAGCTCTTTTACAGCCCTGTAGCGGCTCCACAGCAGAGCTAGATTTTTAGATAAAATAACAATCATCCTTTACTATGAAATAAAGCTCTGCTGTTTGTTATAACACACAGTTCTAACAGTTTTAACAATAAATGGTCTTAAACACGGGAGTTAACGCATAACTGCTAATTCCCCAACCTTTAATGCTGAAGATTGACAAGCAGACTGCTGGTCACACGGCAACGCAGATAATAACAATCTCACTTAGCTAGTAGCTAACGAAAAGGAAAAGAGAAAGATTTAAGACAAACATTGATAATTTGGTGACAAATGGACTTATTTGCATTTATAAGAACCCAGCTGGTTTCCTAATATGATTAATCTGCAACGAAATTGTCAAACACTAAGTCACGAAACTAAAATTGGCTTCTCATTCTCCAGCTTCTCGTTCGAATTTTCCCATTCCACTATAGCTGACCTAAAGGTTAAAGCAGAGCAAAGTAAGTCTGCATTTTTATTTCTGTTAACATTTCGGTGACTGTCTGCTCGAACCGTCCGCTAGCCCAGTTAACAACCATGTTCCATGGTTCAAATTTTGCGCAAAATGCCTGAAGCCTGTAGTGAAATTGTAGTGAAAATGATCACTATAGCTGAGGCTATGTCTGAGTCCTGAACACTGACTGGAAGATTGGGGGGCTTTGTATGAAATTTGTATTACCCCCTGAAGTACCTTTATCAATTCTAGGTACTAATAGTAAGCCAGCACCTTGTGATATAAGTAAGCATGATGGTTCATGCTAAGAGATAAGTTCACTTAGATACTGAGGGGTGAGGCCATTTAGAGCTTTATGTGTCAGTAAAAGAATTTTGTAATCAATGTGAAATTTCACTGGCAACCAGTGTAGGGTTGGACTGATATGGTCAAACTTTCTTGTTCTTGTGAGGACTCTGGCTGCGGCGTTCTGGACTAACCGAATCTTGTTAAGGCTTTTGCTGGAACATCCAGACAGCAAGGCATTACAGTAATCCAGTCTAGAGGTAATAAATACATGAACTAGCTTTTCTGCCTCCTGTGGAGACAATGCATTTCTTAATTTAGCAATATTGCAGAGATGCAGGAAAGCTCTTCTAGTAATATTTGTTATATGTGCATTGAAGGACAGATCAGGACCTATCATGACACCAAGGTTTTTTTACAGAGGTACCTGATGCAACTTAGAAACTATAAAGTTTAAGTCTTAAATTAGATTTGTTAAATTAGATTTGTTAAATTAGATTTGTTAAGTGAGGAGAGATAGGTTGAGCTCTTCTATAGGACTGGACTGGAATACTTCTAGTTTAGTCACTATTTTCGCACTAGTTGTTTTAAAATTTGAGTATGATTATAGTACCATGGTTCAAGCTTTTTCTGCCTTATTATTTTACTTTTTAATGGAGTCACATTATCTAAAATAGAACGAAAAGTACTCTCTAAGGGCTTGGTCATAGTATCTATTTCGATAGGATTCGACGGCCAGCTGATTGAAGCTGATAATTGTGGGAGGTTTCTGATAAAGCTACCAGCTGTGGAGGAAGCTATGGCATGTGATGAACGTACATAATGACTAAAGCGAATTTTATATGAGATTAGATGATGATCTGATATTAATGTGCTCTTGGGGAGAACGGCTTAATGATCTATGTTTACACCAAAGGTCAAAATTAAGCGTAAAGTGTGACTGCAATAATGAGTGGGCTCCTTTATATTTTACGTTAAACAGAGTCTAAGATATAAATGCCTTGCTTGGTGGATCTTGTAGTTTGTCAAAGTGGATATTAAAATCTCTGACAATTATTACTTTATTTGAAAATGTTATTAAACTTGATAAAAAGTCAGAACATTCCTGTAAGAACTGAGAATACAGCCCTGGTGGCCTGTAGATTGTAATTAGTGAAAAGGAAGTCTTTATTTGTTCCTGGATCACTTATGTTAAGAAAAAGAATTTCAAAAAGACAATTTGTATCCTACTTTCTGGCTCATGGCTAAAGCTTTTGTATAGATGGTTGCTATACCTCCACCCAGGCCGCTTGAACGAGGGCTATGCACATAACTATGGCCTGTGGGGGTGACTTCATTTAGACCTTTCATTTAGTATTTATCAGGTCTAATCCATGTTTCTGTAAGGCACAGAGCATCGAAATCATGATCAGTAATAATTTCATTTACAACGATGGCCTTAGATGTAAAAGATCTTATGTCAAGCAGTCCTAGTTTTAGACCAAAGGTGCTGTCACTGCAAACTGGTACACTGGTCTGATATTAATCAAGTTACAAGAACAAACTTTTTGAGGATTTTTGATGCTTTGTTTTATTTGGGGAACCGACACAGTCTCAGTTGGTTGGAACCTATGTAGCCTGTTTGTCTGCTGCCTTGCCTTGGCCCTGAAATGTCAGCGACTGACTGTCCTACACTGATGGTTATGTGAGAGACTACGAGCTATGCTACGTGAAATGAGAGTATTACCCTCCCGTGAAGGGTGGATACCGCCCCGACTCAAAAGACCAGGCTTACCCTTTAAAGTAGACCAATTATCTACAAAGCCCACATTGTTTTCTCAGCACCACTTAGTTCAGCGACCATAACCTGCTGGGATGGGGACCAGAGCATATTACGCCATCGGACATTGTCCGAGCTAATTTACACACCTCTTTAATGTTATCTTTAGCTATTTCTGACTGCCGCAGACAAATGTCATTAGTACCTACATGAATGACTATCCTCGAATATCAGTGGCTAGCTAGCAGCTTCAGTATACAGCTAACTGCTACTGGCGCCCCTCAAGGAGAAGCTATTTTCACGTGCCGTAAATTAGAATCACCTATAACCCGAGCTCTTTCAACAGGTGTTTCAGAGGGTGTCTTTCTGAGTGGGGCAAACCTGTTGGACACATGAATGGGAAATAAATGGTGCTCGCGTGTGGTAGCTTTAGTTTAAGCTTTATGACGATGCCACCGAGACGCCAGCAATTTTGAAAAACAGGAACTACGTCACCTGATCTGAGAGATAGCTCTCAACTTTCTTTCTGTTGCAGCCCTTAGCTGTGATTTCCTGTGAGTTGCTTGCAGGCTCCAACAAAATTTGTCCCACAGACCATGGGCCAAATGCAGCCAGACCTATATGGGCGAAAAGAGGTTCTGTTTTCAGATGGTCAACAGGCCAGAGAAGACCTAGTGCTCATATGCAAAATTTGCTTTCAAACATTTGTTCCTCTCACAAGGTCTAAGGTAGCTTTGCCATCCTAGTCTTGAAGACATTCAGAACAGGTCTGTGAACATCACCTAAGCAGATGTCAGCAATAATGACCCATCCTAAATCCAGGTTTTGGGCATAGGGAGCATTGTGTTTCCTGTTTGAAAGACTTTGACCATTGTGTGCATGGTTGATGTCCCTACCAAGCAACAGAAGGATTTCAGCAGAAGGGTCAAGAGGTGGGATCTTGTTGGAAATAGCCCTGAGGTGATTGTGGCTGTTTGCAGCTTCTGGTATAGGAATTTCCTCTCTATTATTTGGGATGTGGTTGCACACAATGAGAACAGAATGTTGCAGGTGACTATACCCCATCAACTGACACTACCATAAACACAAAAAACACAAAAAAGGTGTGTACTGTCCCTGGGCATGTTTTGAGAGTGTAGTGAAAGGAATCACAGTTGTTAAAAATGTATGTTAAAAATGCAGACCTTGCCAATCATATGTTACTCTTGGCATCCAATACCACATACATGTTTTTCTCCTGGGTAAACATGTACTAGGCATATGGTAAAGCAGAATTTGCCTTGGAGTTCTTGCCCACAGACTTCTATAAATGTAGAAGCAGATTTAAGTTTGCTCCCCACCTTGATCTGTAGCAAATGTGTTAGACTCCTTCATAGTCCAAAGTGCAGGGCTCTGCGTGCAGAGCTGAAATATGACAGTTGCTATCACACTCTAAATGGTGAATGAAGTTTCAAGTCAACATTTATTGTCTTTTAACTGGTGTGCAGTTGAAGCACAATATCTAAAGTATGTAGAGTGCTCTTTTAGGAAATTCTCACATTCCTTAAGTGGTTTTTCCCCGAAACCCCTGGACTTAAAGACGGCATTGCCTGTTAGGGCATTGCCTGTTAGGATCTGCTGCAGGCCTTTTAGAGATTAGAGATGATTTTCTGTGTTTTGCTAACTGTGACGGGGATTAATATCACTGTGACTTTGATTCTCCAGCATTTTGGTGGGAAATTCTCACTGCATTGGTGCACTGCACTGGACATAGGAAGACTGAAGCTTGGGTCAGTCCTAATCTCTGAAAAAATAAAAAAGGTGGCTATGGTACACAATACTTTCTTTTGTGCTATGAACTCTGACACACCCATTGCTCTTGGTGGTTGTGATATAGTTTCTCAACAATAGGATTAATGGCTTTAGCTATGTCAAGGAAGATGAGCCCTGGTAAGCCTAACATTTTGCCACTTCATTTGCAAGGAGCAAATCTGCAAATAGTTTTTATGTGCAGCTCTTGGAAAAACGTTTCAGGTCTGGAAAAAAGCTTGGGGAAGGCCCTTTTCTGTTCCAGCGTAACTGTGCCCCAGTGCACAAAGATGTATGGTTGAGTTGGTTTGGTGTTGAAGAACTTGACTGGCCCACACAGAGCCCTGACCTCAACCCCATTAAATCCAGAACAGAAATGAACTAGATGGAATGAACTAGAACAGAGATTGCGAGGCAGGCCCTCTCATTCAACATCAGTGTCTGACCTCACAAATGCTGTTCTGGATGAATAAGCAAAAATTCTCTCAGACACATCCATATAAACCATAAACCATTAAACCATATATTTCATTGAAAAAACGACAAATCAAATGTTGAAACAGAGAAATTCTATTGTTTTTTGAAAAATATATGCCCATTTTGAATTTGATGCCAACAACATGTTCCAAAAAAGTTGGGACAGGGGCATGTTTACCACTGTGCTGCATCACCTCTTCTTTTAACGACACTCTGTAAGTGTTTGGGAACTGAGGAGACCAATTGCTGTAGTTTTGAAAGTGATATGTTTTTCCATTCTTGTTTGATATAGGATTTCAGCTGCTTAACAGTTCGGGGTATCCTTTATTATATTTCATAATGTGCCAAATGTTTTCAGTGGGTGACAGGTCTGGACTGCAGACAGGCCAGTTTAGCACTCAGGCTCTTTTAATACAGAGCAGTGCTGTTGTAATACGTGCAGAATGTGGTTTGTCATTGTCTTGCTGAAATAATTAAGGCCTTCTTTGAAAAAGACATCATCTGGATGGCAGCGTATGGTGCCAAAACATGTATATATCTTCTCCATGATTTCCAAAACGAATTTCATATGTTGATTTGTCAGACCACAGGACACTTGTCCACTTCACCTGAGTCCATTTTAACCGAGCTCAGAGATGGTGGCAGCATTTCTGGGTCCTGTTTTTATATATGGTTTCTTCTTTGCATTTTAGAGTTTTAACTTGCATTTGTGGATGCAGCGATGAACTGTTTGCATAGACAGTGTTTTTCAGAAGTGTTCCTAAGCCCATGCAGTGATTTCCACTACAGAATCATGTGTGTTTTTAATGCAGTGCCGCCTGAGGGCCCAAAGATCATGGCCAGCAAATACTGGATTTCGGCTTTGTCCCTTGCATACAGAGATGTCTCCAGATTGTCAGAATATTTTAATGATATTATGTACTGTAGATGATGAAAACCTGATGACGAAGAAGTTCTTTGCTAGTTTATGTTGAGAAACATTATTCTTGAATTGTTACACTGTATGCTAGTGCAGTCTTTCACAGAGTAGGGAACGCCTCCTCATCTTCACTTCTGAAAGACTCAGCCTGTCTGGGATGCTCTTTTTATACCCAATCATGCAACTGACTTGTTGCCAATCAATCATTTTTTTAGCATTACACAACTGTACCAGCTTTTTGTTGCTGCTGTCCCAACTTTTTTGGTACATGTTGTTGGTATCAAATTCAAAATAGGCATAAATGTTTAAAAAAGAAACTATAAAATGTCTCAATTTCAACATTTAGTATGTTGTCTTTGTACTGTTTTCAATTAAATATAGGGTTTAAATGATTTGCACATCATTACATTTTTTTTAATTTACATTTTGCACACGTCCCAACTTTTTTGGAAATGGGGTTGTATAATGGGATGCCTTGAAAGCTCCTGTGGGTGTAATATGTAGGTGTCCCAATACTTGTCCATATAGTGTACATCTCGCATTGCAAGCTGCTTCAGCCTTGGCTCAGGTATGAACTGCTGCAATACTAACCGAGGACTTTCTTGAGTGTTGTGAGGAGAAAAAAAGATGTAGAGTATTCGGACCTCACTTCCAAGCCATGAAGATCAGTGTCACTAGGTTTTGTGTCTGACATGTCATTGCTGATGATGTAAGCAGTTGTGTCTCCAGTCCAAACATTAGATGAAGGTATCTTTTCGCTGTTCTTCTTTCACTGTGCATTTGCATACATAGCTATGCAGAGGGTCAAACACTCTTTCAAAAAGTAGCTAAGACATAGGTGCTTTCAGTGTTTTTAATGGATTAGTCGGAATAAGTTATCTGCAAAAAAATCTTTCCATGTCTTTGAGCAGTGAAAGTAGAACAAAAGATCGATTGAAACCAGTGCTACTCTAAACCCTATCTCTATACCTATGCAGTGTCGCTGGTTTTACACACTACCACTTTTAACATCAGAATTGGTGATAGCTAGGTTATAAAGGTTAGAATAAGATACTGTTAACAAATAAATTGTGTAAAGAAATGTTTAAAAAAAATGTATTACATCTGTGTTTCTTTTTTATGTTTAAGACAATGGTCCTTTCTCTAGCCAGCCTCATCATTGTTTTGTATATTAAAAACTGCAGTAATAGATATATTTATATTCCTTTTTTTTTTTTTTTTTTTTTTTTTTTA
>JAILXH010029075.1:59179-84745 GCA_023558415.1 Piaractus mesopotamicus
AAGAAAATTGTTTCAAACTTGAAAATACACATTTGTAGTTTTAGAGCTATAATTAAGATGTTTCAAACAACTGCCACTTTGATGAATCTGTTCGCTTTTGGCAGTTAAATCACAATGTCTGCCTGAAAGATGATGGAGGTGTATTTTGCCCCCAGTCAGTGAGGAGGCATAGTTCAATAGCAAAAAGGTACTTTTTTTTTTTTTTTTTTTTTTACAAGGATCCGAGGATAGACACCACTACCTAGTGCAAGCTACTTGGAAACCTCTGCGTAGTTAAACCACACAGTTAATTTGAATAATTCAGGCCAAGATTTATCTAGAAAAACCTGTACTTTTTTTCACAAGTATTTTATTTTTTATGACATTTCCATTACAACTACAGAAAAAGACAAGCCTGTTAATTTCCCCCATCACAGCTTTAAATAAAAAAGCATTAAAAAAAAGGCTCTAGACCCTAAAAATTCAACATTTAGATGTGTTTTTTTAGAAAAGCACATTCAGCTGTTTCCATATACAGGTCCAGGATCTGACGATTTTTTGTCTTTGATTAGTAATTTATTTTTTCATTTTTGGACTCTTTCATTCTGTATGCATCCAACAGACTTTAAAAATTATAAAACCACAACCTGGAGAGTGAGCCAGACATGGAAATCCCTGCCATGTTTGTGGGACATGTTAACTCGTTGGGCACACTTCTTTTGAAAGGTTTTTTTTTTATTTTATTTTCTGTTAGTTACTTCTCTCTGGTTATTGTGACACAGTCTGGGATTTGTCCCACAGTTAGCCATCTTTCAGTAATTTTAGCTAGACTTGTGAGTTTGGCTGACATCAAACCTCTGTTTATGTAGAATAAGCAAAAGGCAATTTTAAGGGAAACTGACAGTTTGAATAGCTCTGTAATATTTGCTTTTACCAAGGCCAAGGCATGAATTTCCTTGAATATTTACAAATTAAAAGGATGAACACATGCACAAATTCACTCAAACACACAGACAAACAAGGGCTCACCAAACATATTTATGCATTTCACTGATTGCTCTCTTTTTGAAGGTGTTGGTTCATGAAAAGATCTCTAGCAGTGAGAAATTGTGGCACAGACAATGTCTGTGTTTGCTGTCAGTGGCTCCTTGTTCTCTCTCTCTCTCTTTCTCTCTCTCTCTCTCTTTGTGTATGCGTGTGTATGTACATTCTCTCTGTCTCTCACACGCACACACACGCAGATAGAGAGAAAGAGAGAGAGAGCAGTGCAAGTGAGTGAGTGTAATAGGTAGACTACTGTTACACTGGGCAGCAGGTGTTATTGGCCTCTCTCCATGGCTGTCTTGCCCTCATGAGCTCTGGGCATGTTACCCATTAGTGGGGGATTCACAGGAGCCAATCTCTGGGTCAGGTACCATACAAAGCATGGATACAAAACAAACAAATGTCTAGTGGACAAAGGGAGCAGAAAAGATAGAGATGGAAAAAAAAATGCTGGCTGTTCTTGTTGAACACAGCAAGGTTGAGGATGGGCAATGCTTTTTCCAAGTCATGCATGGGAAGTATTAGTTAAGAGTAGCACGCAGGATGACTGCCAGTCAGAAAAATCACATTTTCATTCAAAACAACTTGATTATCAGTCTTTAAATTGGCCTCAAAAATATAAAATAGCAGTTTTGCATGTTTCAAATCATGTGAGCCAAATGTCTGATTTAACCATAGCACAGTAACGTCCTCACAAGTAACAGTATTGCAGTTTTACCACACATCCACACAAGATAAAAAATGCAAGATATACAAAACCATCAACTAAAATGTTAAACACAGCATAGTTTATTAGTTTATTTTTAGTAGTATTAGTATCAGTGTTAGAATATGGAGAGTATGAAAAACTAGCAAGTGCAAAGGGTAGCAAGCTGGTAGCAAGCCATCAACCACACCAACATTATGCCCTTACAATGAGTAAGAATCCAGAGTGCTGAATAGTCGTAAACATGTTGGCTGAAGATCCAGTAAGAAAGTAAGATTGACTTGTATTTGTACCTTTTATTTGTACTAAGCTGCAATTTTCTGACATCTTATTAATGTATAATTTAGATTTAATGTCATCATGATTTGAATTTACACAGTCTCATTTGCCTGTGTCTAGATAATGGTCATCTATTCCCAGGACTGGTTAGGCCTCCTAATCTAATAATTATCTTTCCAAATTCCTTTGTTGCGGATAGGACAGGGCAGCAAATAAAGAGTGATACTCTTTCACACACACGGGTATGCCATCAGACTGTGAGTAAAAATGTATTGTATGTCACTATAAACGTCAGTTCAGAGTACATTAGCACACTATGGAGAACCTGATTCTTCACAGCCCTTCTTTGTCTATCAAGCACTTGATTCTTAGAAGAAAGGCAAGCTCAATGTTGAATACAGACACTCAGCATGGGGCTTAAAGTGAAGGGGCTGAGAGCTAACTGATGCACATTGCTTAAGGTGGAAGAGTATACAGCAGATGCCAGCAACTCTTTTTGTTCCTTTCTTGATATCTGAGATATTCCACTAATATGGATTTCAAGACTTTAAGAATAAGCACAATGTTCACTCATTCAAATTTCTGCAAACAAGTCAGTTGTGATTTTGTTATCTTTTTATGCATGAGAAATTCTTGGAAAGAGAGATATTTTTGTCTTGTTTATGTCAAGCCAGCTAATTTCTCTCAAATATAACGGTAATAGGCAATAGGTATAACTGAAAACACTACTTAGATTTTACTTCCAGATATTAATGACCTTAATTGCTTTTTATTAGTAGGAAATATGTATGCTTACTTGGTGTGGCTTGAACCCACTTCTTCAGATAACTGATGTGTCATGAAAGAGTACTATGCTTCTAGTATCTCAATGTGCCATACTCTTTTTGGGTCAAGTGCAATTAACATGGTGAAAGGTGTTTTTTTATATTTGGCAGTCTATGGCATTCTATTGCCATCATATTTCCTTTTCATTGCTTTACAATAAGCTGTACTGACATCTGCCAACGTCTGTGTTATGTGTGATTTCCTTTAGTTCTACATTTGTATAGCCAATTCGGAACCAAAGCTGGGGATGCCATTCTGACCCCAGAGCACTCCATTTCCACTTTATGCAATCACTGCAGTCTTGAGAGACTTGGAAACTTCACTTTGCTGTGGTAAGCATGCCAGATGGCATGTGCTCACTCTCCAATATTCCTGCTACACTTAATTAACAATTAGTTAGCGCGCAGCATGGCAGAAGATATCACAAATCATCAACTCTCTAGGTGCTGTTACAGCAATTAAGAACCCTATTGCACCTTCTCTCTCTCTCCCTCTCTATATTTTGAGGTTACTCTGCCTGTCTGTCTCTCTCTCTCTACCTCTGTAGTTACACACTTTCATGTTCTTTTTTTAAATGCTGAAAGTGCTAATTTTCTCTCTCCCTTTTTCTCTCTCTGTTGCACACACACACACACACACGCACACACACACACACACACAGAACTATGCAATATCGAACATCTAGCCTCCCTTTCAGACACAAATCTATGTGCTTTCACCAGGGAGTTACTGATACCCTACTTGTCTTAGAGGCTGTGCTATTGTAGAGAAAGCAAAAGTAGATATGAGCTGTTTAAATTTTTGTCACACTTGATCTGGAGAAATCTGAGCTGAAATGTATATGGTGGTGCCAAAGTGTTTTCCGTTCAATGCACTCTCTTGAATGCCAATAGAAAACACACTGTCATTCTCTCATTTGCTCTCTGGGACAGATTCTTTTTATACTAAGAACCTGTTTTCTTAATCATCTCATATAATATATACATGCTTAAATCTCTACATTAATCTCTGTTCCATTCAGATTATTATGACATCTCATGTGTTTTTAATGGTTTGTCTTAAATCAGCTATTATTTAGCACATTTTCGAGCAGTCATATTGTTTTATAGCCATCATGTGTTTTAGCTTATGTGACTGTTGTTGTTAGTCTCTGGAGATCTCTTTACCTGGCATAGGATTCATTTTTCTTGTTCCTATTTTTTATTTTGTATTGCTGATCATCAGCTGATGTACACCTGTTTCTTTGTATGACTCTCAGGACATGTTCACACTTGGCAGGTTTGGTTTGATCAAAATGAACCATGGCGCAGTGGGTATCGCTGTGGGGTTCGATTCCACCCGTGATCCAGAAGGATAAGGGGCTTAGAAAATATGTGTGTGTGTGTGTGTGTGTGTGTGTGCATGTGAAATGTGGTGCGATTGCTCTGTTAGTGTAGTTTGCTAAAACGAATGAAGACTGTCGCACTATCCCTGGTGGGCACCACATAATTAGCCCAAGCCCCTTTAAGGAATCTTGGATCTTGGTTTGTTTGAAATATTAACTCAAAACAGGCCAAACACATCCATATGGATCAAACATGGAATGAATCATAGTCTCCTCTGTATATACCTTCCTGATGCTGTTTTCACATCTCTTCATGAATTCTGAATTGGTAATTATAAAAAAACAGTTTTAAAACATGGGTACATTCCAAGCCCATGTTAAATACTACATGTACACATGTGTGACTGCATACATCAGTCAGATTATGCATTATGTACCAAGTTTTGCTATTAAAGCAATAAGCCAGTCAATGCTGTGTATTACAGTTATTTTATTCCACATCATGGAAAAATCATGCAAACCATGGCCTCTCACAGCTTATTTGTTTTGAATATGACAATTCAGAGATAAATTAAGATAATAGTGATCCATGCCTTTTATATTAAGCTGTACAAAATGTGTTAAAAATAAATTATTATCGATGGGTCGTGGAGAGAACAGTATATTTGGTTTTGAGAGAAAATAAATATATTTTTCCTTTTGAAGTGAGAGTGTAAACTTAGACCTGTGGAACAAGATGCATCCCAGAGTGGTAAAAGGCTCCCTTTACAGTATTCCCCCAGTTATATTTTTAAGTTAGAAAAGTCACAGAAAGTCACAAAGAATGTAGCTAGTTGCTTTAAAAGTTCTTGCTTTGTTAAAATTGTTTTTTTCCTTATTGATGCCATACTACTACTACTACTTGTACTACTGCTGCTAATTCTCATAATAATCCTAATAATAATCATAATAAAACCATTAAATGAATTTACATAATAACATTATGCAGTTAATCACTATAACTAGTTAATAAATAAACAAAATTGACATTTGAAGTGTTTCTATTTTACTGTAATTTTTTTTTGCCATAGCTTATTAAAAAGTTAAATCATCAAGATGTACATTGCGAAGAGATATTTTTTGTGTTGTACTGTGAACTTTGAAAAATTGTATTATCAAAGACTATAAATGATAAGACATATAAATTATACATTCTGTTAAATGTAGATCTCAAATTGATATGCCAAATTGATGCACCAGATGATGCAAAGATTTGCCAGGGGCTATTCTTACCCCAGGCATCTTGCAACAATACTTGGGCAAGATGGCCATTTTAAATATTTTTTTTTTTTGTGCAATAAAAACAAAATGTCTGCGCTTGCAGTTTTTCTAGCTTTACAGTAAATGGACAATGGGCTCTATTCACCAATATCTTGTTAAGTTTTTTCTTACAATTGTTTTTTTTAAGAAAGGTCCTAAGAAATGTCTGTCAGTTTGATGACGTTTTTAAACTGCAGAATTGTTAGCATCTTTGTACTCTTGAGTGTGCATAGATTCTGTTTTTACCTAAGAACAAATCCCAAATAAGAAAACATTGATGAATGTCAGGATCTTCATGAAACCTGCACAAGTTGGTTTTAAAAAGAAATGTCTTTTAAAGAACGGTTGGTGAATGAGGCCCAGTGTTCTTACTGAGGCCATTTCCCCCTTTCAGTTTCTGCTTTGGTCTGGACCAAGAGAATGTAGATATAAATGCATGCTTGATTATTTCTTCCTTGTTCATTCTCAGGTCATGTGGTAATGCCTTGATGTTTGCCAGTTAGTGTGCAACATCATTTGTTTATCAACCCACACTGATGGAACTTCACCCCTCTCCAAGTCCCCTCAAGCAAGCCATTCAGTGCTGACATGTCCGGAGGTTGACATTTGACCTATACCCAGTGCCTGACAAAAGTGCCTAGTGTCCCTGGTGATGTCAGGTGTTAAAAGAGAGTGCTACACCTGTTCGCCCTGGCATTGATCTGAATGCTAGCCAGGGAATAAAGGAAGTAAGAGACGGGATAAGATAGGAGAATGGCCTGGAAGAGTGAAAGGAGAGACTGGATAAAGACCATAGTAAACACACACTAATTCTCACAGCTGACACTAGAATATACCTCTGTATGCATAGATTTGATTTGTGTGTATTAATTTGGTAAACATTATTAGTATCACTCAGTGTATGTGGTTGTTTGCAGTTAAGAGATGGTTTAATTACAAAAATTATTGACATTCTCATATGGTATGAATAGAAAAAATACTGGGTAAAAGTTTTGCTTCTTGGTTTTTTTTTGCGCCTCTGGGTAATATTTTGTCTTAAAATGCTGCTGTGGCTATTATTAAATTGCAAAAAGGGTGACGTTAAGCCAGAGTTTTGCAAAATTGTCATCAGTCATATCTGACCACAACGGCCAGAAAAAAACAAGAGGTATTATAGGACGTGGAGAGAGAAATTAGGACTAGCTAATTCATTTCAGTGGGATTTACTCAGTGGAATATATGGACACACCATCTTTCATCAATGCTTTATGGGAACATTCTTTTAAGCAACAAAATATGAGTCATACATTTCACATGTCTAACACACTGGAAATGCAGATAATTTAAATATTAACAAGACTGATTGGCTCATGGCACCATCGTCAACTGGCCATGGCACAGTCAATCTGTGTTGCTCTTTGCACATGCATGAACAATGACATACAAGCCAAGAGCTGCAGGAAGAATGAACAATTAAATGTTGTGCTGTTTTCTTCTATATGGCAAATATATTTCTGCATAGCCTTCAAAATTATCCAGACTGTTTTTTTTACATCCCTAAGGATTCCCATTTGAATTAAAGTTTTCCATGCCATTTTTCAAAGCTAGACAGCTTGTAGAATAATGCACAATACAGACCAACAGCAATTCTAAAGGATAATAAGAAGTAGGAAAATGGCCATATAAAATTAATTACAACTGTTTTTGATACTGCTAATGTTTTTGACAAACATTATAAGTGGACTTAGGAAAAATACAAGAAAATATAGGATGGATGTTAGCCCTTTACAGTAAATCCTAAACAGTAGAAAAATAAGTGTAATGTGATCTCTCCTTTAAGTGCTAGTAAAATGCAGTGCCAGTGGCACTGTGTGTGTGTGTGTGTGTGTGTGTGTGTGTGTGTGTGTGTGGGTGTGTGTATGTGTGTGTGTGTCCGTGTTAATGTGAGCAGAACAGTGTACCTGTATGTTATTTTTGTATTTTTTCTTTCAGCCATTTTACAGTGTGTCATTTTGTATTCAGCAGCATACCGAAATAAGGAATTCTACACCAGTCTAAGCCAGTTTTCTCTACAGGTAAAATGAATAGCATTTCATTAATAGCAAAAGTCACCGGTATTACGCGATAAGTCCAAAGCCAATGCGTTTTGTCCTGGTTACCTTTTTTTTCCACAGATATCATGGGGTCCTCTACAAACCTCAATTCCAAAAAAGTTGGAGCAGGATATAATATACAAATAAAAACATAAAAATCCACTTTACCTGTATTTTAACAAAAAGACAAGATAAAAGTGACCTGTATTTAAATGAAATGACAAGATATTCAGTATCACATTTGTTGTTTTTAATAAAATATACAGTCAATCAGAAATTGATGCCAACAACACATTTAAAAAACAGAGGCAATATAAGACAATATAAGGCAATTTAATATATAAAGGCCTAGTCCTTTATGAGGTAGAACAGGTCAAGGCTCATCACTTTGCCAAAAAATATTTCAGTGAACACTAGCAGTTTAAGAACAGTGTTCCTCAAAAAGCTATTGTGAGTATTTTAGTATTTTGTCTTTTACCCTCTATGGTGCATAATATTGTAAAAAGATTGAGGGAATCTGGAGAAATCTCTGTGTATAAATCAATCAGTCAGTCAACTTTTACTTCGACTCAGAGGTACATTGAGGGTGGCACCTTTTTTTACAGTGTACCCAAGCGAGTTAAACAGGGATTGAAAAAGATAAAATAAATCAACTAAAACAAATGAAAACTGAAATAAAATAAATAAAAGCTCAAATAAGAAATAGAGAAAAATTAAGTGGAAGTGGTTAGAAATTAGAAGTTTAAAGAGTTGAGTGACACCAGCAAGCAGAGCTTTAGAGTGTCCTGTAATGTATTCCAGTTCACAAGTGCACAAGCAGATTTTCCCAGTTTTGTAAAAACTCTGTATAGAGTATCTATATCTCTGTATCTGTATAGAGCATGCAAGGGTCTGAGTGCCCGGAGAACTTTAGTTACATAGACTTCAATGCCCTGTTATTAAAGACGAAGCTGTTTCACAATGCCGCTGACTTCAAGACTTTGATTCAGTAGAGAACTCATTTGAAAACTCTAGAAATGGGGCCCAAACATTCTGGACTGTATAGATTAACCTCCAAACAGTGATTTTTTGGAATTTAGGTTCACTGTTTGGATATGTAAATTTGTTTTTTTTCCAGTGGATCTGCCTTGGTACATATTGGACTTCATTGTAAGACTTCTCATTTTTCTTGCTGTACTGCAGTGTAGTCCATTACATTGTACTTTACAGTAAATGTTGTGGTAAAGAGATTGGGTTAAAATCAACACCATGGCTAGACATTCACAAGAAAACAATGCCTACAGGGATAGTGAAAGTGATGTTAACCCTGACAATGATGACATGATCTATGCTGTCTGTGAGCTGGTAACCCAAGTTAATAATTTCAGGTACTAAAGGCAACACTCCAGCTTTAGTCATTTAGTAATTTATTAGTCATTTAGTCATACAGCACAACCTGGTACAATGCATGGCAAGCCAGACTAGCCCTAGATGCACAGGTTACTTGCTGCCTCAGGGTCAGGGCATTTAGCCTGCTGCTGTGCCATTATCACTAAGCCACATTTCTGACAGAAACATAAAATCTAGTTTATGCTCTTTAATATGTTCTCAAATCAGCAGTGTTTTGTTATTTAGTGACCTTACGTTGAGTAGAGCGAGGTTTAACTTTCTGCTAATTACACTATGTGTTTGGGGGGGACGGGTCTTTTTAAGGTCTACGCGAATTAAATTATTGGGCACGTTTTTCATAGATTTTTTAATTACATGGGGTTTGATGACTCCAATGACCTTTTTGAGCAGCTAGCAGAAGTTTTAGTATTAAGACAGCAGAAAGAGAGAGGGGAATGGTAGAAATTAAGGAGGCATTGTCTATATCATAAAAACCACTTACCTGTCTGCTGTTGATACTACTTACCCATCTGTTGTCTACTACCATTAAGTCCAGTCAGGCCTGTTGTAGTACTTTTTCGATATTCTCAGACAGGATAACAGACCCGCAGCGGCTCGGGTGTAGTCTGTCCCTGCGGTAAAATGCCAGGTGCTCACAGAAAACACTCCAGTTACTCACGTAGCTGACCCCATTGTTCTTACACCACCCTTGGAGCTAGCAGTGCAGCACGTAGAGCCTGCTGAACACCTCGCTTCCTCTCCGATAGGTGGGCAGCGGTCCCGAGATGACGATCTTGGCCTTGGTTCTCTTCTTAAAGGTGTCTAGAAATAATCTGAAATGCTCCTTGAGGACTTCACTCTGACGAGATGAGATGTCATTCACCCCCGTGTGAATGACCACAGTGCCGACGTCCCCGTGTTTGCTCAGAGCAGCGGGAAACCACTTGAAAATATCCAGGTGCCTGGAAAACAACAGACAGCAGAATTACTTCCAGAGCAAGCTACTTTAAGATTTCTCACTGCAGAGTCTCCGATTATAACAACACTGTCTTCACTCTTTCTCTGAGGCACTGAAGCAGGCGGCGAGCTGAGGGCTTTGAACCAATTACTGGAGGTTAAATTCAGCAGGGGAGGAATTGGTGAAAACCCTCTCTTCCTCTGCCATGCTGGCGTTCCCAGCCCTGCTCCGGTGCAGGCATGAAGTGCAGGCAATCCCAGTGAGCAAACACAAACGTGCGAAATGTGCAACCTGTTTAGTCAAAAATGGCATCCTTATACTCTGGTATTGAGAGCCTTATAAATAAACTGTAACCAGTGTGTTTCCCTTCTTATAGATAGAGAAGGCCATCCCACTCTCTCATATAACATGCAGTGATGAGTCCTGTATGGATCTGTATGGATCTTTGGTAATCACTGTAATCAAGAACAGACAGGAAAGTTTCCTTCACAATGGTTTTCGTGGCTGTGCATAGGGAAACACGATTTGTGTCTGATAAAGAATCCAAGCTTATTATAAGTTTATCGATGTGAGTTTTAAAATAAAAAAAAAAAGTTTCTCATCAAGCCAGATGCCAAGGTACTCATACTCATTTACTCTTTCAATAATGGATCCGTGTAAAGCTACAACATTTAAAATGTTATTTTCAATATTTTCAATATGAGCAGGTCTGGAAAATAGCATAAACTTAGTTTTGTCTGCATTTAGGGTGACTTGTAGGGAGTAAATGGAGCTCTGCAGTTTTTCAATGGCTACCCTTGCTGAATTTGCAGAACAGTATAAAATTGTGTCATCAGCATACAGATTTACTTTACATTTTTCACTCTGGAAACAATATCATTAATATAAATTGAAAATAACATCGGGCCTAAAACTGAACCCTGAGGAACCCCTTTAGTGACTGGAAGAAGACCAGAATCACAGCTTCCCAGGGCTACACGCTGTTGTCTATTTAATAGCATTGTGGTCAAAGCCGATGCTGTGTAATCATTCTAGCAGCAGTGGATGATCAACAGTATCAAAAGCTTTGGATAAGTCAACAAAGAGATCAGCACATTGCATCTTTCTGTTGCGAGCAGTAATAAGATCATATAAAACCAGTGTAGCAGCTGTAATGGTGTTATGTTTTTTTCCTGAAACCAGACTGCTGTGTGCTCAAAATAGAGTTTACCTGGAGAAATGACTGTAGTTGATCATTAATTAGTAGTTCTAATATTTTTGCGAGGCATGACAGCTTTGAGATTGGCCTATAACTGTTTAGATCAGTTTATACAAAACAATGCTCTGCTAAGGGTGGAGGCATAGGTCAGGTGTCACTGCTGGCCACACTGGACAACTGTCAGATAAGCAAAGACACGGTCTTTGGAGTTTACCGCTGCGTGATAACTGCATTTCAACAAGTAGTGTGCAGCTAAACATAAAGATATCTGGATAGGAGTTTGACAATAATTTTGCTCTTATTCCTGACTTGTCCTGCCTGATCCCTTTGGCGATGGAGTTTATAATGCCAGTTGGCTTTCACATTCACCTAGCCACTGGAACAGTGAAATTCAATAGCAAGGCTAGGAATAATAAAACCCTGCCAGCACAACTGATGGAAGATGTTGGAAGGTCATTAGTCTTTTAAGCAGCCAAAAGAAGGGGGCATAGTCTTGGCCTGCGAAAATTGGACATGCAGACCTGGAAAGAAAAGCAAAATCTTTTAAGAATGCTTAACAGTTTTTTCCACCTTTTTGGTAGAAAACTGGGACAGATATTCATTATGGAACATTCCACTGACACTGGCTCAGCAAAACCTGTCTGCCTCCTTTCCTGCTTAAAAAAGAGAAAAATTATTGAGGATCAGATAGCAACAATGTTGGAGGCAGGCATTAGCAAACCAACTGTGGGCCCATGGGCCGCTCCCATTGTAGTTGTTAAAAAGCCTTCATCAGAGCCACATTTCTGTGTCAAAAAAGTGAATCATGCCACTGTCATAGTCACCTGATTTTCTCTCGTAGGGTAGATACAGCTCCACATTAGACCTTGCCTGAGGTTATTGGCAGGTAACTGTGGCTGCAGAGTTGGCTCTAAAACTACATTTGTCCTATAAAGGCCATTATTCAGAATCATGCCACTTGGCAATGCTCTAGCAATATTTCAAGGGCTGATGACAAACCTGTGCTGGCTGTCCTGATACATGACGCCTGCATTGTGTATCTGGATGACATTGTAGTGGCTTCACCATCATTTGAGGTGCACATCGAAGACCTAGCCAAAGTGCAGAGTTGCCTCTCAGATGCTGGTTTAACTCTAAAACTTAAGAGGTGCCATTTTTGCTTACCTGGGCTACAAGATGAGACAAGTCCTTGGTCTGACCAGTTATTACTGAACCATATTTAACAATTGAAGTTAATCATTTTTTATTGTGAAAATAGTAAAAACAGTATAAATTATAGCCACAAGCGGCAATCTGCGGGATCCCAGCACCATGGCAGCTTATGTGTTCAAATGATTTTCTGTGAAGTTAAGCAACATACATATATTTAGAAAGTGTAAAGGCTTATTACGTTTTGTAGTTTGAAACCACTGCTGTGTTTTATTTTAATCTTAGACAGAAATAACGATGTGGTAGATTGTTGGCATTGACCATTGATAGTACATTGACCATTGTAAGAGCCAACTTAAGTCGATTGAAGCCTATTTTCTTATGTTTCCTCAGTTGATTATTGTGAATTTACATATTAAATTTGATCAGAATCAGTGCATCACATCAATTGATTTAAGGCCTCAAAATATCAGAATATGCTAGACTGAACTAATTGATTTCTTTATTGTAGTAATGCCATGTTTCTAGGGGAAGAGTTTTTAAAAAAATATTTACCTACAGACTGATTGTTTTAAAAAATTTTTAAAACTAAATTTGAAACAATTCGATTAAAATTCACAGACTAGTTCAAAAAGCTTGAACAAGTGAACAAATATTGAACAGTAGCAGAAAAACTTGCAGAGGTGTCACTTATGATGACATTAATACATCATCAGTACAACATCAGTAGCCCATTGATACAGCATGCAAAGTTTCAGCTCAGTTGGCCAAGCGGTTAGAAACATAATTTTAGTTGTTATAGCGCCCCCTGTTGAGTAATCAGAAAAAATCTTGGTGGGCTTCCACAATGTCATGTGGGGTATAGGGCTGTGTTAGAATTGGCCAAAGCATTAATAATCTGTATCCAGTTTTGTGAATTAAGCTAAACCCGGTGTGGATATATTGAAAAACTTCTAGACTAGCATAAAAATGTGGATGTCATATATTTTTCCAATTGTGATGAAAAATATGGGGGGCAAAGCTAAAAAGACCCAGTTGGGCTTTTATGTGGAATAAACCAAGGATTATGTAGAAGCAAGAATTTTGACTGTAGGCCTCACGGTTCAGGAGATGTAGGCTACAACGTAAAATGTTGCTCTGTAGTGCCACCATGTTATCTTTTAAAATCTATGTACCGTACAACCTGGTTGATATATAGGCCTTCTCCATTTTTTATGGCCATGCCAGGTATAACCTTCAATTTAACATGAGTTTTTAATCCTGAGAGGGCTAAATAGCTCTCTAATGCAGGGGTACACCATGTTTGCTGTGTTCTTCGTGAAAAATGCATCACTGGCACACTGAGCAAGTCAGATAAGATGCTTTAGCAGCAGCATCAGAAAAGAACAAAGCATTGCCACAGAAAACTGTTTTTTACAAGATGTTTTGAGAACACAGTCACCCCAGGGCCTAACCAGGCTTTGCAAAGGCTCATGCTGGAGGAAGGGTCGTGCTGCTAGATATGGACAAAATATCATATTTCAGTTGTATTGTTACTTGATTGCAGCGTGCCTTGAAGTATATTAAAATGCAAAGGAAAATCCTTAAAATGACACCATTTTAAGATCGGCTTGTGTTTTTTTAGCTTAAGTTGTTTATGCCTGTTGGTTCACAGAAATGCTTTTATCCAAAAACACATGAACACATGAATGCTAACTGTAGACATTAAAAATGTAATTTGTGGGCTTATTTACATGCCAAGAAACAGAGAATACAGAAACAACAGCAAATCAAGAAAGACAATAGCAAGTTCAGAAATAAAGCAACAAATAAAAAATCACAACAGGAAATTCTGAAATACAACAGCAAAATCAGTATCACATCAACAAATCAGAAAACAATTTAGAAACATCTCAACAAAACACAAAACTAAATTTAAAGCCACCATTGCACATGAATAGTTGTTGTAAGAGCAGGAAGGCTTTGTAGATCTACCTAAAAAAAAAACATTAGAATTTTAGAGGTGTTTTGGGAAAAGTACAGAATGGCTTGCAAGAAGAAGACTTTTATTTGTTAAGCAAACTATTTGGGCTTTTGTCCTTAAAAAGTATAGGACACTGTATCACTGATTCTCTTCTTAGCACCAGGATCATTGTTTGGGTCCAGTTAGAATTTCAGTGTTTTCTTAGGGTCCCCAGTACATTTCTTCCACATGCTCCAGAGTCCTCCCATGGTCCAAAGACATTAATAATAGGTGGATAGGCTACATTAAAATTGTCATGGTGTAAGTGTGTGCGTTTCTGTATGTGACCAGAATATGTGGCTAGTCAAAGTGAATGAATGAGTGTGTTGTTATTCAGGCTGTCTGTCCATAAATACATTTAAAAAAATATTGATGAAAATATTCTTTCTAATGGTCTTTAATTTTCATTCCACAAACCTTTCTTAATTCCTGATAGTAGTAACTTTTTGAAGAACTAAAGTTGTGAGAATTACAGTCATTTTAACATATAGAAGTCTATAGGTTGATGGGATGGGAGCTATAATTGTGGAGCTACTACATCTGTAACAGGTGCAACTCTTATCCACATTTCTTCTCAATCATATTAGGATAAAAAATTGTTTATGAACAGGACACATCTTTAGCAAATATTCTCGGCATCCCGGCAGTTGATATGGTTGTAGATATACTATGCAGGTCCAATAGGGAACATCCATAGAAATACATAATGCTTGTTAAATTTTTGAGAATCAGAAGATTTTTCTGTTTTTTTCAGTCTAATTATGAGCAATGGGGATGTAATGTAATTGCTGGGGGTTATTCCATAGAATATAATGCAGTAATTAGCAGGAGACAGTAACATAGCCTAATTTACATATATAAGGCATTTCTTGTTTCTAACCACCATATCTGTGTTCTCCTTAAATGATCTCACACAAATATATTCTCCTATGCGCTTTGCTCCTTTGCATCATCAAGGTGTTAAACTGCAATGAGATGAACCTGTCCTATTGTTTTTACCACTGGACAGTTTGGTATTTTAAAATGCTTCTTTCAATATTTACCAACAAATGTATGGTACTTGTGTTGATGTCCTGTAGCTATGTTTGTGGATTGTTCTGAACAGATTTAGGCCTTATTACTGTATAAAAAAAAGTACATTTTAGCTTGTAATTTGTGTTTTAGCTTTCTCAATTTTCTGCTTCAATGAATGTTTCTTACATGCAAAAATTCAGCATAAATACATGACAGTCCAATCTCTGTTTATTTTTATCAAACTGAATAAAGTAAATTTAAATAGAGAAGAAGCTGATCCTGAATCAGCAGTGCTTTTTTCATTCCGAGAACTAGAGCTTGATCACTACCGGTTTCGGTGTAAGCATGGGGCCTGGCGAGAGTAGTATACACACACACATTTTTTAAGCCACTTATTCTTCTGGGTCGCACAGGGGGAGCTAGATACGGTGGCCGAAAAGACCCAACAAGCTGCAAAAAAACCCCCAAAAAAAACAAAAAAAAAAACGAGCTGCCAAACGCAGAAAGCACTGTCATCAAAATGACAACATGGCACTTCAAACCAGCCAGCCAGGTTAGCCATGAACTGGGGATGTGAGTGCCATGGTCTTATCTACTTAGTGATTTTCCGCCATAGATATTCCATCCCCTTTGAGCCCATTGAGTATTCCAGAGACATTTCTGTTGTGTTGTGGCTCACTTCCATTGTGTTGTGACTGGCTTTGCAGCGTTTCTGAAGTTTTCATGTGTTTTCTGTATTTGCAGTGCGTTTATGAAATGTAGCACCCATGTTGTCATTTTGATGAAAGCATTTTCTGCATTTTGCAGCTCGTTTTTATTTGCAGTTTGTTGAGTCTTCTCGGCCACCGTAGCTAGAGCCTATCCCAGCAGTCACTGGGGGGAAGGCAGGATACACCCTGGACAGGGTACATTCACACACACACTGACACCTAGGGGCAATTTAGCATCTCCAGTTGGCCTAATCACATGTCTCTGACTGTGGGAGGAAACCGGAGCACCCAGAGGAAACCCACGCAGTGAGAACATGCAAACTCCATAACAGAAAGGACCCTGGTTGCCCAGGAATCGGACCCAGGCCTTTGTTGCTGCCCAAGAGTAGTAGTATATATGGGTGTTACTTGAAAAAACACTGTAACCAGTATTTTCACACGTGTACCTAGGTATATGGACACCTGCTAAAGTAAATATTAACCATTACAAAAAATCAGTTTCATAACAGCAGATTAAGTTAACACGGCTCCAAATGGGAAAATAAGAGGGTAAGAGAACGTGAAGGACACAACGAAAGAGCATGAGCAGCAAGAGCAGCCCTCACATAAAATTACTGTTATAAAATTAAAATTATTAGTGTTGAAACTGGGAAATTTGAGTGTTTTTTGAAAAATAAATACCCATTTTGAATTTGTTGCCAACAACACTTTACAAAAAAAGTGGGACGGGGGCATGTTTACCACTGTGTTACGTCACCTCTTCTTTTCTCTGTGTTTGGGAACTGAGGAGACCAATTGATGTAGTTTTGAAAGTGAAATGTTTTCCTATTCTTCGTTGATATAGGATTTCAGCTGCTCAACAGTTCGGGGTCTCCTTTGTCATATTTTTCATTTAATAATGCGCCAAATATTTTTAGTTTTGTGACTGGTCTGGACTGCAGACAGGCCAGCTTAGCGCCCAGACTCTTTTAATACAGAACAATGCTGTTGTAATTAGCAAGGCCTTGCCTGTAAAAGATGTCATCTGGATGGCACCATATGTTGCCAAACATGTATATATTGTTCAGCATTTATGGTATCACCCATGCCATGTGCACTAATGCACCCCTATACTATCACGAATACTGGCTTTTGAACTGTGAACTGATAACAAGCTGTGTGGTCTTTAGCCCGGAGGACACAGCGTGCATGAATTCCGAAAATAATTTCAAATTTTGATTTATCGGACCACAGGACACTTTTCCTCTTCATGTCAGTCCATCTTAAATGAACTCGGGCTCAAAGAAGGTGACAGCATTTCTAGATCCTGTTTATATATGGCTTCTTTTTTGCGTTTTAGAGTTTTAACTTGCATTTGTGAATGCAGCAATGAACTGTTCTCACAGACAGTGGTTTTCAGAAGTGTTCCTGAGCCCATGCAGTGATTTCCACTACAGAATCATGTCGGTTTTAATGATATTATGTACTGTAGATGATGAAAAGCAAAAGTTCTTTGCTATTTTATGTTGAGAAACGTTATTCTTGAATTGTTGCTCTATTTGCTCATGCAGTCTTTCACAGAGTGGTGAACCCCTCCTCATCTTTACTTCTGAAAGACTCAGCCTCTCTGGGATGCTCTTTTCTTTACCCAGTCTTGTTACTGACCTGTTGGCAATCAACCACCAGCTGTTTTTTTTAGCATTACACAACTTTACCAGCTTTTTGTTGTCCCCGTCTCAACTTTTTTGGAAGGCGTCGTTGGTATCAAATTCAAAATGGCCAAATATTCGTCAAAAAACAATACGGTTTCTCAGTTTCAACATTTGATATGTTTGTCTTTGTACTATTTTCAATTAACTATGGGGTTTAAATGATTTGCACATAATTGCATTTTGTTTTTATTTACATTTTGCTTTTTTGCTTTTCTGGAAATAGGGTTGTATGAATTTGCTTTCTCTTAGTTTGAAAGTATGTCTAAATGCAGCTACACTACCAATACGTCTAATATTTATTTTAAAAACTAGAATTGAGAAATATTTTAACAAGAAGCTGCCCAAGGCAGAAGAGGAGAGACTCGTAATTCAGGTACACTGATGAGTGCAAATTCACTGTGTCAGAGAAGTGCTTTAAATTCATTAAGCTAGCTTAAGCCTTACTGAAATACAGTCTGATGAAATACTTTATGTCAAACAAGACATAAAGATATTAATTAAGCCTGTAAATAAAAGTCTTACATGTTTACAAGCATTGTCTTGTAAATGAAAAACCATGTACAAATCATTGTACAAAACAAAACAAAAAAAGGATAGGATCTTTTTCTTTATTTATGCTTTACAGTTACAGTCTCCCTGTACCCCCATGCTCCCTGCTTCAGCACCAAAGTATATTTCAAATCTGTGGGAAACACTCTCTCTATCTCTGCTTATGACCCTCTGTACAAGCATGCATTGTAAAGAGATGTCTCTGTAAGCCAAGCTGAAATATACTCCTGCATGTTTAGCTTGGGAACGTCGCTGCAGAATTCCCTTCAATTCCCTTCAAAACAGCAAAAAACAAGACAAGACACAAACTGACTGTCTTCTGCTTGCCAGTTATTTTTTAATTTTTCCTCAGGTCTCACTCACCATTTTCTACAGTCAAAGAAGGAGATCACCGTGATCCCATCCTTTACCATTTGTTGTAAATCTTTGTCCTAGCTAAAAGAAGAGAGTCAGGTGGCCACAGGAAACTAGGAGACTAGGAGCAAGTACTCCAGTCAATAACTGATTTGAATACAGAGCTAGACCTGATTCAGCATTTGTACTGCTGATTAGTCATGTGGACCAAGATTAAAGGAAGAGAGACTCAGCACTACCACTCAGACCAGTCATATGATCAGCCGTGAGTAAGCTTTACAACTTCAGAATAGAAAGAAAGTAACTTAAAAAGAAAATTCACAGTACTAATAATGCTGCTTAGAATTACTGCTTACAGACCTCAAGAGCCACCTCCACACATAGCTATCTCTGTGTCTGTCTCTCTGCCTGTCTGTCTTTCTCATTTTTTTTTAAAATAAGGACGTTTACGCTGGCTTCATGAGGTGAGTTTGTACAGGGATGAGAGGAATGGCCTAGTGTGGCCTTTCTCAAAGCCATTTCTATTATAACCAGACAAACAGCCTTTACAGCATCCCACAGCACACACAGAGCAGCACTTACAAATCAACCATAAGAAACAGTATGTCAGGCAAACACAGGTGATGGAGTCAAGACACACAGAAATAGGTTTACTGTCACTGAAAAGGGTAAAGCATATTGTGTGTCAGTGGGCTCTGACAGGACGGAACGGCATAAGAGCATGTGCAGACAATATTATTTCAATAACAAATAGATTATATGCAATGTGAGAACACAATTTTTATCATGTTTTCTGTGTGTGTGTGTGCAATATGCTGTTTGGTGAGACAGCAAATAGCATTTTTGCTGAATATGGATTATGCTGATAAGCATAAACATATTGTTGTTCTCTGCTGCAGGCCTAAAACACACTTAACTTATTAGTAAATGTTTAAATGTTGTGTTGTGTGTAATAAAATGGGTTCAGTAGAGAGGCATGAGGCTTTGTGAGAGGGATGCCTTCTCCTCAGATCTCCCTGTGCGACAGGGCACTGCTGGCTGCCTGGCCCTTGCTTGGAAACAAATGAAAGGCCACTGCAGACCAAAACATGAAGCTCTCCAGAGACACCCTTCAGATGGGCATGAAATATTTAAATGCCAAAGGCTTCAAAGTGGATTCCCTATTCTTTCCCCATCTTTGATGACCTCAACACTTAACTAAGCACCCTGTCTTTACTCAGTCCTCTATACTGGCTTAAGCATCCATGTGTACACATATTATGCAAACTTCAGTGCTTATTCATGTCAGCTGATGTCTTTGATGTTATGGAGGAGTGGTTTTATGTCATTTATTGTCTCTCTTAGTCTTTGGTTCCTACCTGTCAGTCTGCTCCACTTTTGAGGATGGCGGCCATCTCATATCCTCTAGAGAGCCTATTATCAGACCCCTACTTCAGAGCATTGCAGCCCAGTGGAGCCTGCACTGACAAGGCTACTGAAAGGGGAGAGAGGAGGGCCTACAGCCACAGTGGTGATGCAGCTTTTCCAAATGATCCAGGCTTCCTTAGGCAGTTGTGGGTCAAACAGATTTTAATACTCTGCTCCCTGACAATTTCCTATTGTAATTAGTTGTAAATAACTATTTCTCTATTTCCTACACTCAGCCTCACTGTTCACGGTTGCTATGTGTTATGTAGTCTTATCTCTCTTTTTTTTAATGTCTTTTCCCTGAGAAAGGTGAATTTGCCTTAAAATGAGCTGAACCCCCTTATCTCTCACTGTTTCTCTCTTTCACACCTACAAATATACACCCACACATACACATTTCCTTGTCAACAAGGTTTGTCCCCTATTCCAAATTTATTACAGAGAGAGAGAATAAAAGATGGTGCTTTGCTGAAGATAGTGCTCCAGTGGCCACACTTTCAGACCCAGACTGCCACAGGCATTGCTTTTTAATGAATGACCTATTTGCCTTTATGCCTGTACTTTAAATTCTTTAATTATTCAAATGCTGCTATGAGACCTCAGTCTTTCTTTACAGTTTACAGTTGGCAATTTTTGCACTCACTTGCTGCTTTGATGCCAGTCCAAGAGTATAGATTTATGTGTGTATATACATGTATATGATGCCCTTTCATATATACTGCCTGCACGCTATGTATTCCTGTGTTGCTGCTGTTATGTGTTGCACCATGGAGCCTAAAGAGTGACCTTACATTCCACTGTATACTAGTTATTTTGAGGAATGACAAAGACCATTTGACTTCTGACTTTGACTCGACTGGTCTTTAAATTTGAACCCTGAGGCAATACCATGTGTGGAATTTTGCAGACATTGTAAGAATGTAACTAGTCGGAACTCATTTGTCGGTCCTGCACTTCATACAGAGTTGGCCCATGGAAAACAATGTAAAACCATAGCAAATATGCAGAAACATAAACAACATTTCCAAAGGTTATTGGACACCCAAACAGCATATCCACACGTGCTGTTGATGTGGAGCTGGTCAAAACAAAAAACGAAAGCATTAGGGAATTTGGACACTGTTCATCATTAATCATGATCGAAGTGTGTGTGTGTGTGTGTGTGTTTGTGTGCTCCTTATCCTTATGGGCATTAGATTTACATGTGCTGTGTGTCTGCCCTGTTATGTGACTGACAGATCAATATGATGTGTATGGCTGGACATGTGAGTTATGAGAGACACAAGAGGTGTTGTCAAAACAGTAAAGTTGATTACACACTGCATATAAGATTCTGTACCACGTAAGAAAAAATATTTGGTTGAATTGTGAATGAAATATTTTCTATATTCAGTCTGCATATATCTCATTGTGGAACTCAGAAATGTTCTGTTGTGTTTTTTTTTTTTTTTTTTCTGAGTAACCTAATTATGTAAAACTTTGTTGACTTTTTACATCCTGCTTACCTCTAAAAAGAATCATTGTTTTTGGTGTCAAGTAAATTTCACCACAAACATTCACACACAAACACAGATTTTAATACCTTGCCTGTCTATAGTACTAGTAGCATCCATAGCAGATTACAGATTAAATATGTGGTATAACCAACCAAACAGTCAAACTTGAAATTCTGTCTTCTCCAACAGCCAAAGCTGGTGGGAAAGCAGATCCCTCTATTTTTTTGACGCTCAACTGGTTGCCTCCGTTAAGCTCTTTTATCCTCTCAGCACTGCTGTTGCTGCTGTTGTGTTCTAAATCATGCTAAATCTACTAACTCAAAAGTCACAATAGCCACCCAGAGAAGATGGCCACTATTGTCTTCTGTCAGTCAGTGTTCAGAGTATTATTAGATCTGAAGGATACAGGACGGGATATTTTCAAGCACCAGTCAAAGTTCATTTAATTCTTTATATGTGTTGTAATAAGTTAGTAATTGTAGTGGTAACAGGTTGGGTAATAAATTGGTAAAATAATGGTAACAAAGTGTACAAACTTAAAATTACAAGTTATTGTATTTTCTAGTGGGCCACTTTGCGAGATTTGTGATATATAATTGAGTTAAAAGTCCGTTAACATGTAACATAAAAGGAATGTGATGTTGCATTTTCCAGCCCAGATTTTGTGTAATCTCAATATATTTACCTCATCTGTTCCTGAGTTACTACACCGTCTGTAGGTGGGTCTACATGTAAAAGTAATACAACAACCATGCATGATTATATTGAAGTAATGTTCATAATATGATTGCAGTTATAATTTCAGTGTGGCTAACCACATTTTTATAAAGAACTTATGTAATCACCTGATATGAGATGCAGTAACTGAGAAACATGATGGAAAAAAGTAAGTTTGTATTTTACAGCTATAATACTATCTAATTTCACTTAATTTCAAGTGGTAACTGTGCCTGTACATCACATTGCACCCGACCATTTAAATACATAACAAGTATGAAACAAGTGAATTAATTTTTTACAGCACTAATACTGCATCATTTCAGCAGAATTACTTCATTCCTTTGGGGGTTATATCTATAACATTATCAAAACCTACAATGATTTAAAAGTACAAAGGTGATATGCTGAATAAACAGATATGCTGTAAGAGCTGGACACTGTGTAATATAAAATGTAAGAAACAATAAAGGGGGCTAGAATGACTGATTAATTGTTTAATATTACTTACAGTTTTGTATTAACTGGAAAATAAACATTTTATTTATAGATAATTACTGATTCCATTATTTTTTTCAAATTTATGACTGACCTGTTAATGCTACAATTACTGATTTATTATTTATTCTTTTCTACAAACAACTGGAAAATGAGCATGTAATTGTTAGGTTACAACTTGTAACTATAATATTACTATATCATTACTCACTCAATTGACAGAGATGATCAGTAAAAGTGGTCAGTTTTGGAGATGTTATTAATAATAAAGCCAACATATGGATAATCTTAGCTGAGTGATTCAGTAATTTGTCTCTGGTCTTTAACAAACATTGAGTCAGTCCCACAGTGCACATCCAATCAATGCTGTTTAAACATCTGTGGTTTTTCTCAACACTCTGTTTATTGGTAAGACACAGCTTCATATACAGCACACTATTGCAGGAATAATCTGTATGTAGCCTTCCAAAAGTGATTGTCTGATTCAGCTGAATCACAAACAGGTCCTTACTTAGGCTGGGAAAAGAAATTTTGATTGTTCTTCTCTCTGAGAACTGCTGTTAAGATGATCTCAATGGTCCTGAGTTGGACCCTGAACTTTACTTTTACTTTATTCAGTTTTACATATACAGGGACAATGCAGGGGTCGACAACCAGCAGCTCTTTTACTGCCCTGTTGCAGCTCCACAGCAGAATTTTTAGGCAAAAATAAAATAATCCTCTTTGCAGTAAAATAAAGCTCAGCTGATCGTTCTACATCTATCACAGTTTTAACAATAAATGGTCTTAAACACTACAGTTAATGTATAACTGCTAATTCACTCACCTTTAACCCTGAAGGTTGGCGCACAGACTGCTGGTTACCATAGCAATGCAGACAACAACCTTGCCTAGCTAGTAGCTAATAAAAAGACAAAGAAAAATTTAAGACAAACATTGATAATTTGGAGATCAGTGGACTTTTTTTACGAGCACTCCAGCTGGTTCCCTGATACGTTTGAACTGCCATGAGAAAAAGTCACGCACTAAAAAGTTGCACAGCTGAAGTCAGCTTCATATTTGCCAGCTTCTTGTTTGAATTTTCCCTTTTCATCCTAAATAGTGCAGCAATTACATTCTGGCGCCATAGGCATCATTTAAGGTGAAAAAAAATTTGAACAAGAAGCTGGCAAGTTGATCTTAGCCTAGTAAAAAATTGAATGTTGAAAGATATTTTACAAGAAAACTGATGTACTTCTGAGAAGTGTCTTGCCAGAAATGCAAGAAAAGCATCTGTAGCTGAGCTAATGTGTAAAGCAGGGGAAAGTAAGTCTGTGTTTTTGTTTATATTATACTTTTCTTTTATATTAATTTAATATTAAAAGCCAAGATGGTAAATTGGACATGAAATGTTATGGCTCCCAAAGTGGTTGCTTTTTGTTGAAAGGACAAAATGGCTCTTCTTAACATTTGGGTAGCTGACCCCTGATTTATATTGATTAGCGTGTATCCTATGTGATCACAGTGTTGTATGAAATATTTACATTAGGCTATTTTTGCTTCTTTATTGGCCTGCACTTCCTGCATTTACATTTGTTTACCCTCAGCAGTTTTCTTGCTTGTGTTTGGGCCGTTACTTCAAACCTATGCTTTCCAAAAAAAAGCCTGTATAGCACAGAATGTTTAACAAGTTTTTCATTTAATAATGGCCATAAATTATACAAGTTATAAAATAAAGTGTGAGTTAGGAGCGGGAAATAGAAAACCCAGAGCCGAGGTGGAGCTGCTTACAGAAATGCTTTGAAACAGAAATGTCTACTGCTCCACTCCACTCACATGCCGTAATGTTATAATTTCTTTTCAGAAAAATGGGAGAAATGGAATGGCTTTCATCTTGGGGCGTTTTCATACCTAAAAGTGTGGAGCAAGGTCTGATTTTGGGTTCACATTGCAATTTACCAAGCGCACTAAAGAATTTTGCATGATATATCTACATCCTGTCGTCATCACCTATGTGGGCTGCATCTCCCTATACTTAACACTTATTGGTTTGTAGAGGAGCATGCCTGTGACATTGGCATGTTGTCAGTCCAGCTGGTAGCCTTTTCTGTTTTTCTCTCTCTCATCCTCTCAGAAAATAAGGTATGAGTTTAAGCATTTTACATGTCTTTCAAGTTGACTTTTGACTTTTTTATTGGACAAAATTACAATTAAATATTTCATCTTGTTCTCTTCCTTTGTGCTATCACTGCTTATTTTTACTTTTTCTTCTTTTGTTTAATGGGTGACAATAGCCTACCTCAACTTCTTGTAATTGGTCCAAAAGTCCGAACCACCCGAAAGTTTTTTCGGACTGCAAACGAATAGAACCATGGGTACAAAGACTCTTTGGTCGGGCCAAATTTTGGGCCTTTGGTCAAGACCATGGTTCGAGGCACTTTCCACTTTTGCTATTTTGGTTAGGACCAAATAAGGTAGATGTGAAATCATCCTTAGCTTCTAGATCATTTTGATCATTCTTGTCATGTAGTGATATTGCCATGATTTTCATATAGTCTGGTCTTGTTAATCTACCATGAGTCTGTCATGACTCACTTACTTTATATGCTACAACTGTGTTCCACTCTTGCCTAGAGAGGCTAGCTGTTAGTGCCAGGTAGCACACTTGAAACTTACATCAGCAGTGTTAAACTCATGTTTAGGACCATACTAAAATCAATAACAAAAAAAATTGCTAAAGCGCGAGTTATGTGTGTGCCTTCCGTTCTGTATTCCTGCTATTGAGCACAAGTAAGGCTGTTTGTCTCTCACAGATCCAACTTCCTGCTCTAAGTGACAGGAGAACCTGGGAAAACTGATCAGTCATAAAATCTATTGATATTGCCTTCTTGCAAAACAAAGTAACGCATCTAGTCCGGAGAGGCCATGAGCTGATGTGTGTAATATAT
>JAILXH010029086.1:0-13394 GCA_023558415.1 Piaractus mesopotamicus
TATATATATATATATATATATATATATGTACAGTTAAACTGAAAGACATAAAATCTAAATGTATTGCATTAATGTTGTATTTCTTCTAATATTTGTGTTTTCTGGGCAAGTAAATGCTTTCTGCCCAGTACTTTACACGCACATACAAACACACACACACACACACACACACACACACACACACACACACACACACACACACACACATATATATACATTAAAATTTGTAACTGACTTGAAACCTAAAATCTGCAGCTGTTAAGATTAACAATAAACATTCTGCAAGTTTTTGTGTAACTTTACAGGTTACATGATCATAACAGCTACAGAAAATAACAGACAGTAAAAGCACTTACTTTTGGGCTGGATAAGAGCCTGTGATAGGCAACATGAAAAGGACCCCCAAATTTTCCATTGGCATCATGCAGTGCCTTGTCAATGTGTGCTCTGTATGAATCAGGCAGACCCCGATAGTTACCATTCCTGAGCAGAAACCAGCAGAGTTACTGCTGTCAGCAGCAGCAGCATTTTCGGCACAGCACTCATCTTGCTTGTTGTGTGTGGATCACTGAGCTCTGAGTGTTTTCTGATCGTCTCTAATATCCACGCAAACCAGAGCTCTCCTGCTCTCCAACCACAGTTAGTTTGTAGTCGCAAGTGGCAGGAACCACATGGCAAAGGTCCTAAGAAAAAGTCAATGTCGGATTCATGACATGTTCCAAAACCGCAGAATTGTTTGCACCTTTGTGCTCCTGAGTGTGCGCAGATTCTGTACTTACTTTAGTACAAATCCTAAATGGCACTGGTGAATGTCAGAACCTTTGTGAAAGCTGTATAAGTTGTTTTAATTTCTTCTTACGAGCGGTTGGTGAATGAGGCCCTGTCTTGGGACATGCTTCTTAAAAAAAATGAACTTGTTGCTTAACTTGCTACAAATGCTAACAAATAAGAAGGGAAAACCCCTCTGCAATGCCCTGAATGTCAGAAATATACTCCCAACAACATTGGTTTTCTTCACAGGTAGCTTCAGTGTTGTGAAGCTCTTTCAGAGGGGAAATGTAAACAACCCAAGCAATTTTGCTACCCTAATCAAAGCCCCCCGCACTTTCAGCTTTGTGATAAATACACTTACAAAAAAAGAACTGCATTAATACAATAAGAAACTATAACATTTCTAAAAAGCTGGATTACAATAACAATCTATAATTTTTACATGTGTAATATCCTGTAATAAACTACAATAATTGTCCAAGTTTACTGTAAGATTCTTGTATAAATACTATACAGATTCATGTAGTATTACTATAAATCTTTTCCATAAGGGTGTGTTCATGTGATAATGTTTCTCTGGAGACATATACTTCTCCTGAACAGTTAAATTACTGAGATGTAAAAAGTTATTTAGAGTGGTTTAATGTGAAATATCTCATTGTAGAGAAACTGACCGACTCTGATTTCTCTCTGATTCACAGTGGTGGTAATAGCAACCAGGGCTCATGATGTCTACAACACAAATACAGCTGTTTTATTTACTATTCAAAATAAGCAGTGGATCCACACGTGTCTGCACAAGCAATAGCATTTTGTGAGCGAGCATTAAGAGGCAATTCTGACTGAATGGCACATTTCACATCAAATGACTCTGAATCACTTTGTATCTTGACAATTCAATTATATAGAAATGTTGTATACAAATTGTGGGAATTCCCCTTTAATGGACAAAGACTCACTAATGTTTCAGGGTCTATATGATTATTTGCTACTACATTTAAAGGATACACGCTCTTTGATCTGCCCATATCACACTTTGTGCTAATATGGACCGAAGTGGTAAAATGAAACTATTTGCTTAACAAAAATGTTTAAAATGAATTTAATGTTAAGCTTTAGCACAAAAGACCTCATGTGAAGAGAACTGTTAAAAATAAAAAAAAGTGAACTAATTAACAGAAAACAAAAAAACTGCCTATAGTGCCAGGATTTGAGTTTGACTTAGCAAAATGGTTAAGAAGAGAAAAGTTGAGCTTAGACTTACTTTTAGCTGTGGATCCTGGAAAATGTGCTGTTTTAATTCTTTTGGGCCTCAGCGCAGTCTTTGACACTGCCGATGACACCATCTTCTTTGATCACCTAAAGTGTGGGGATGGAATTCAGGATGCTGCGCTGAAGTTGTTTGCCTCTTCAAGGTGGGTAATTTTTCCTCCTTCTCAGCACCTATTTTTTGTGGGATACCTCAGGGCTCTGTTTTGGGTCCTATTTTGTTCGCTTTATGCATGCTCCCGCTTGGGTCCATCGTTCAGAAGTACAAAATCCTCTATCACTGTTACACAGATGACACACAACTCTACCTCCCGATCAAACCAGGTGAGCCTCATTGTCTGAGAGACATTCAGAGATATCAAGAACTATCTTAAACTAAACTAAGACAAAGCAGACATTATTATTTTTGGAAATCCTGATTTGGCCAGAGCTATAGCTAATGACTTGGGGCCACTATTGTCTAATGTACCAAGTAAAAAATCTTGGTGTTTTTTGATTCCATGCTTAAGTTTCAGAAGCAAATAAACACTGTTGCGAAAGGTAACTTCTTTTAACTCAGGAGTACAGCAAAACTTAGAAACATGCTTTTAAGGACCTGGAAACAGATGTTCTTTTTTTTATTTCCTCTTGTATAAATTATTACCAAGAGTTGAATTTAAGGTTTTATTTTTTATTTTCTAAAGCTTTGCATGGCATGACTCCAAGCAGTGTCTCTGACCTCCTCTGCTTCCAGTCCACTTCACAAGCCCTACAATTTTCCAACCAGCTGCTCTTAGCCATTCCATGCTCTTGGATGAGGTTCAAAGGTGATTGGGCCTTTTCTGTAGCTGCATCAAGACTCTGGAACCTCTTCCGCTTTTCATAAAGGAATCCCCCATGATAGATATCCTTAAGTCAGATTTTAAACCTACCTATTTTCTCAGGCATTTGAGTCCTTTTAAAGATTACATATTCAATCACGTGTTCTGTCCTGTTTGTTCTGTCTTGCCATCAGTAGCTCTTTTACTTTGTTTTACTGTTTGTTTTATTTGATTTGTTTTTATCTGCATGCTCCTTGTTGAATTTATCATGCAGTTTCCGATTAGTCATTGGTGATTATTTTTCATTGATTTTATTGTGGCCGACACTTCTTGTCTGTTAAATGCGCCACCTTTTTAGGGAATAATACAGATAAAGGTGACATAACTTGACTGAGATGGAGAGAATAAGGCAAGTCATTGATGAGGAAGCTGAAGTGCTGAAAGTACTGATATATTCAGCAGTTCAGTCAGAAAAAAAAAACAACTTTTAGCCACCTTTACTCACATGACCACTCTGTCATATAGCTAGCTACTGCTGTAGGATATTCCCCTCAGTCAGGAGGATACTACGAATTTTCACATCAACAGAATTTGGTCTCAGTCTTTAAAATGTTCCTATCTTGGCAAAGTACCACAAACATGTCACTGCTGTGAAATAAAAACCAAAACAAAACAAAAAACCTTGTATCTTTATTTTTGTCATTTTTCTTTCTTTGCATAACTTGAAAACTTCAGTTACCCTTTGCCTTGACATGACGTCATGATGAAAGGACCAATTGAAATGGTCAACAATTACTTGGAAAAAAATCTTGTTCCATTAACTTCCATTACAAGTTAAGAAAGTATTGGCGTTCTTCTGTAAAGCCACCATTGTGGAGATATGCGGTTTTGTTCCGACAGTGAGGATATGCACAATGTTTGATGATATCATTAAATTATGATGAAAAAAACATTCATGTAACTGGGTGGACTACAAGGTAGCAGGGTGGACAAGTCAAGAGGGTCACAAACAAAATATTTATTCAGAGAAAGGCATATTATTTGCATAAAAGTATTCCCATTCATATGAACTTGGATTTAATACACATACATTTAAAACACACTTGCAGTTTGGAGGCAAGGAACTGACATTTCAGAGGCCTGGATATGGGTTGTCCTCTGGACTAGCAGGAGGGGGTTACTGAAAAAAGATCCAGAGCAACCTAGCGATGGCCCTCCACTTCATCTCAGTATCTCTCCAGTTCTGTCTTTTAGCTTGCTTTACTCTTACACTGTGAGGTCTACCATCATTTTAGATACTGCCTCCTCTCAGAATCTGCATCCCAACTTGCACTGGTGGACTATGCAAAGGAGTCCTGAGGGAGGTACCCATGAGTCACTCTTCTCATGTTCAAAATCAGGTGTAGTGACTAGAATGCTAGTGACCATGGTAGAACCAGGTTGCTGTAGGTCAGAGAGAATGCTTCTTGCAGACACCTGAGTGGCTTGTTTGGGCATTTCCTGAGATGAGACGACTTCATACTGTGCTGCCATCATAAACACCTTTCAGTAACTGGGTTATAGTACATAAGATTCTAGCAAGGTTTGTATTTTTAGCTTGTTGCTGTCTTTACTGGCACCCCCAGTACTAAAAACAATTCATTTTTACATTTTTTAACCTCTCTGTGTTACTTAGAATTTAACAGGCTGTTTTTGTCCCTGTTTCTTTAAGACTGATATATGTAAAAGATATCTGTTCTGATTGGCTGCTATGTATAGTGTCTTATCCCAAAAGCAGCTCAGCCTGAAAGAATCTTTATAACTTCAGTGTGAATGGGTGGGACTAAACTGCTGTAGGCTGAATAGGGGGTGTGTAAGTATTAGCTTATGTGATGTCACTAAAAAAATGAATTCAAAACTAGCCATTTTTGCAGTTTCATATATGGACTGTATGGGCTGGGGAGTGAATGGTACATTTACATACTATGACAAACTCTATTATTTATAAACTGAGATAATGCAACTAATAATGAATTTCAGAAAAAAAACCATAAATGTGACAAACACTTTTTTATGAGAAACTATCGCTTTAATTGTGATTATCTTTATTGCATTAAATATCTTGAAACAAGATTTTAAGAATTGTCAGGTTCCAGGTTAACATGTGCAGTATCAGGGCCTCAAAGTCAGACACTTCCAAGACGTCCAGTCTGCTGCTCAATATTGTCCTAAAAGACTTCCACTACCAGGGCGGTAATCTGAGCACTTGTTTCGAATTTTCTTTCTCTGAAATAATAACAGGTAGACACATTTTTAAAAATGTTTAATCTTCAGGAGCATATCTGACACAACAATGGGTTTTATGTTTAGTTTGGTAATTGATGTGTTCCTGCCTCTGCTGCAGCTTCTGTTCATGAGCAGCAGGACGTAGAGGTGAAAATATTTTGTGCGTGGATAAATTCAGAACTTACGTCCTTGGCATCCTTTTGTTTTGCACAGTCAATTAGTTCTTCACCATTTTTTGGCTTACACACAAGACAGTCAATCCTGGGCTTTATAAAAGAAATGAGAAAGTGTGTGTTAGTATGTAATTTATTGCTTGTAATTTTTCCCACACATATTCAGAAACACAGTCTGTTTACACACTGATTAATAAGTAAGTAGAAGAAAATGGACCTTGGCTAGTCAATGTTTAGTACGTGATCATTTGACTTTGCATTCAGCCAGTAAAGACATCATACACACCGTTTTAGATTTTCGTGTAACACATTCATCTCGATGTCCAAAACCTTTCTGTTCATCCTTCCTGCATGTTGTGACCATCAGACGCACATTTACATAGAAGACATCACCTGTAATCTGTAAAAAAGCATGTGTCCAAAAAAAACCAGTAAAATAAAGACATAACAGTAAACATGAAATGTCAAATGATAAACCAACAAACCAAATTGCATGTTTTGTTGATTTCTTCACTTCTGCACATTTTAATGCACAATACTGCTTATTTGCTGAACATTTTTATGTTGTATTTTTTCCCAGTATGTTAAAATCAGCAATTAAATATAAAGTTTGTTGTTTTTAGACTTTTATTGGCGTACATATCTTGTACTTGTTGAATAAAGATTCCAATTCTGAGCTGAGTTTTAATTAATCAGTCACTGAAATTATGATTTTTTGCACACTGTTCATATTGGGATTGTGGCTGATTATTAAGCACTGGTAACTGATCTGAAACCTGAAATCTGGAGATATTTAAAATTAACCATAAATATTCTGCAAGTTTTGCTCCACTTTACAGGTTACACAATCATAACAGCTACATAAAATAACAGACAGAAGAAACACTCACTCTTGGGGTAGACAAGAGCATATCATAGGCAACATGATAAGCATCCCCAAATTTTCCATTGGCGTCACGCAGTGCCTTGTCAATGTGTGCTCTTAATGAATCAGGCAAGTCCCCATAGTTCTTCCATTCCTGAGCAGAAACCAGCAGAGTCACTGCCACCAGCAGCAGCAGCTTCAGCACAGCGCTCATCTTGCTCGTTATGTGTTCTGATGTCTGAACTCGGACAACAAAAAGCAAACCTCATGAAACCACAGTAGAGGGCGGGCTCTCCTTCTCTCGTCGCTTTTGGTTTTAGATGGCAGCTGCAAGTAAAAAGCACCACCAACCTTCCTGATTCTCCTTGGAGGGCCTTGAATTTTATTGCCCTCACCTGATGTTCTCAACTGACCAAGCCAAATCAGAAACTGCCACTTTGCCTTCTGTTCTGAGTGTTCACGTCTAGGGGTAGAGTGTCCTGATTTTTGTTGAGATAGAGGGGTAAAGCGAAGTGTTAGAGCTACATGGCCCTTCAAATGGAGGTTTTTCAGAGGCACACTCCAAACAGTGTTATGAGGAAAAAAAAAAAAAAACGGCAAAATGACTGCGCAAGAAACCCACAAATGTGAGTATTTTCTCCATTAGAAAATCTTTCTATTATCTTAATGTTATTTTAATGTATTATGGTCCTTTTCTTCATAACAAGCATAAAATCGCTAGTACTATACTAACTACTATACTATACTAGCTAAATTTCCCATTCCACCTTAAATGGTGGTGCCACCATTCTGGCCACTCAGGTGTCAGTACTGCTGCACCGTTTAGGGTGGAATGGGAAAATTTGAGTGAGAATCTGGCAAAAAGCTGACTTTAGCTTCACATCACAGAAGAATTAGGGCTGAGCGATAATAAATAATAGTCGCATCTCCCCCTTTGAAGGCGTATAATTCCCTAAATTTAACTAAAGACCAGCAGCAAGGTTGCTGAACTTTACCCTCCTCTGCTATCACTGCAGACGGGCAGGCCTGCCGACGGAGCAACGCTAGTGGCCTGTCAAGGAAAAAATTTACTATTTATTTGAGAGTCACATTTCGTAGGGGAAGATTTCAACCACTAACTCAGTAACTCAGTTCCAACGGGCAAAGTGACACTCAAAAACCAGGGGTAGAGGTAAAAATAAGAAATGGGATCGGGCCTCAGTGTTACAACTAGAGACAGACATTTTTAGCTCTACGCACTATAGCACTTGGGGGTCCCATTCTGTGAGTCTGTGTGGCTTTCATGGCTAAGCCGTTGTTACTTTTAGTTGTCACTTACAGTCGACTGGGATAGCTCTAGCAAGGCAGAAATTTCAAAAACTGACTTGGTCACTAAGCTGTTCATCGCAACCCTTCTACTGCCAGTGTTTGTCTGTGGCGATTGCATGGATGTATGCTTTATGTTATGTACCTGTTAGAAATAGGTGTTTCTGAAATAGCCAAACTCATTCATTAGAAGGGGTGTCTACATACTTTTGTTCATATACAGTTGTTCCACAAAGTATTTGTACATTTGTGCCATGCTTAAAAATCGGCCAAAATGTCAAACAGAGTGACATTTATTTTAAAACAAACTATTCCAAAAATGTCATTTTCTTTTGGGAAAGTATTCGTTCAAAAGATGGCTGGTGAGTTTCAGATGTTTATTGTTTGAACAGTTTCTTTGCAGACTTCTGCAGGTTTGCATCCAAAATGGTGGCAGTGTGTAGCGCTTTGCAACCTTGCATGTGTATTAACATTATGTGTTAATTAGCTAACTATGCTATAAAGAGTATGAAAAAAGCAGACATATTGTTGAGATAAACAATTTTCAGAATGAAGATTTGCCCAGAAAATACACCACACACTTTCAGATTATGCTCACAAACCAGGCCAACCTGAGATCTCGCAGTTTCTTGGGAACAAAGGAGATTTTAGAGCAAAACAAATACCACTGACAATATCAAAGGCACGTGTTATTGTGGTATTTTTGTGTGCATTTTGCAGTTAAAAAATTAAAGAAAAAAACATCCAGTGAGCTCTGGGGGTGGAGAGAGGTTGGAGGAGAATGGCCAGACTTGTTCAAGCTGGCTACAATAACTTGAATAACCGCTCTTTACGTCAGTGGTAATCAGAAGACCTCGAGGTGAATGGGCTACAACAGCCGAAGACCACACCAGGTACCACTCCTGTCATCCATGACCAGTAATATGAGGATACAGTGAGCACAGGTAACCAAAACTGGACAGCTGAAGGCTGGAAAAATGCCACCCGGTCTGATAAACCTAATTTTCTGCTGCGACATGCAGAAGGCAGGCCCAGAATTTGTCATAAACAGCATGAAATCATGGACCCAACCTGCCTTGTGACAACAGCCTTAGCAGCTGGTGGTGGTGTGATGCTGTGGGGAATGTTTTTTTTGGCACATATTGGGCCCTCAATATCAACTGGATGCCACAGCTGAGCTATCTGAGTATTATTTCTGAACACGTGCACGTCTTTAAGTCCATAATTTGTCCATTCCTTATACTTTAGTGCCCTCAGGCACCAGATCTGAATCCAATAGAGCAGCTTTGGGATGTGATAGAACAGGATAGTCGCTGCATGACTCTGCACCTGACAAATCTGCAGCAACTGTGTGACGCAATCATGTCAATATGGACTGGAATTCCTAAGCAAGCAATGTTTCCAGAAACTTGTTGAATTCATGCCACAAAGAATGCCACCTCAGCACAGGACGTTATATATAATTGCGATTCAGAATGAGGCACCTTGCACATTCACATGGAGGGCAACTGAACTGTGTTTACTACTGAGAGCATCTCTCAAACTTCAGCTGATTTCAAGGTTTTAGACTGCTTCAACCAATTAGCTTACCTTTCTGAGAGGATTTTAAAATTAGTCTTTTTATTTATGTGAAAATTCTAAACTTTCTAGTAACTGCACTACTATGAGACTGTCAACAGCTGCCAAATCATTTGTATTTATTTAAGCAAGCAAAGGTGAAGGCCTGACAGGCCTTTCAAGTTTTGTTTTTGTTCATTTCAAAGTACAAAAGGTAATTTGGGTCTAAACTACCTTTATTGAAATACTGCCAAGTAAGTGATGCCCCCCAAATATGAGCCTCTTTCACACAAACAGTACCTGTGTTTTGGGTATCTGCTTCACAGTCTCTGTTGAGAGTATGTTTAAGTATTAAGTAGTAGAATATTAGGAGAAATAATATTTTTTTGTTAGCTTATATCATGTTATATTGTATGTTTTATGAGTTCCAAGCAACACCTCTCTATTAAAATAACAAGTTTGTCAAATTTTCTGAAGTGAATTAAAATTTTCATTCCGTTTTTCCCGTGTGTTATTTAGAAACATGCATCGAAATACAAAGGTCTATTATATACACCAACTGACCACTTCATGAAATACACTTTGTTTCTGTACCTCATTGTCAGTAGGGCTGCAACAAACGACTAATTTGATAGTCGAATAATCGATTACTGAAAGGAATAATCGATTATTCGGATTATAAATCATTACATTACCAAATGACTCTTATGTAGCTATTGGCTTTTAAATTTCGCTTGAGATTGTTTTATGCGTTTGTTAACTAACAATGAAGACAATAAAAATGAATAACTTATTCAAAAATTCACTGTTATGATGAACTTTCCCGCTAATACAAAAGATAAAGAAAACTTCAATATCTTTTTCCTGTCCAAATTTAAAACCAAGGTTGTGTAAAGTAGCAGCAATAAAATATAACAAAACTAATCATTTTTCTCTTAATTCAGTAAAAAAAATCAATCTAAATTTAAAACTAAATGTAAACAGTGCAGTCTGTGCTCTGTGCATTCTGCTCTGTCTACACTCGGCTGAAACTAAACTCTACAATAACAGATCTTTAGTGAAACGGAGGAAGGTCAGCATCTCTCCCTGCTCCTGTGAGAGACTCGCTCTCCTCTGAGAGCAGATACTCCCCGATGCGCTTTGATGGAGCGGATGGGAAAGTGGCGAACGTGTGCGGCAAACTTGTTCTGTCTGAACAGTTAGACAGTTTAATTCATTTCAACGGTAACCCTTCGTCCAGCTGCCCTATATGTTCGTGTAGAACTACCTCCTGTTAGCGAGTGGTGTCCGCCGTTCGCGGAGAACAGAAAACGGTTTGTAAAGGATCTCCTGCGTTCGCCGAATTTGAACGCACCGGCGGCCTCGACGTAAAGACGACGATGCAATGTTTAAAACTGTAAACGTTATCTGGAAAGAGTCGCTGTGAATAATAGTTATTTGCTTCTCTGTTCCAACTCCATTACCGATTACAGAGAACGTGCATTTCGAAAACAGAAAACATTACAGCTCAGCTCAGAACATGAAGTAGGACGGAATTTAACACCAACATTGGCACAACAATCGCCGCGTCCCAAACCACACACATGTACACCTCACGTACTACACTAATGAGTGCACTTCTAATGGTATATGCGCTATTTTTACACACTATGTAGAATGATCTTTTTCATTCAGAGGACCGACGAGTTTCCTCTTCAGATGCTCCATCATGGAGGATGTGCTCTCATGCCAGCTAAGGTCGGCTTTACAAACAGCACAACTGACCACCTTTTTTCTGAGTTTAGCTCTCGCACTTTTGAGGATTTTGTTCTTGAGGCAGCCATCGCGCTGTTGTTAACTCTCCAGTGAGCGCGAGAAAGATGCGTAATGACGCCACCAACTAATCGACTACTAAATTAGTTGCCAATTAATTTGGTCGTCGATTTTAATCGACTAATAACCACACACTAAAAGACTTTGAAAAGACTTTTGAAAAACTGAAGTCTGACGCCCTCTCACATCTAAAGACTGTCACAATTTCTAGTCACAGACTATGATTTTGCAAAGACAAGAAATCTTGCAGTGTCACTATTTACAAGACTGCAACTAGATTTTTGAGATTATTCCCCATCATGCACCTGGTGGAAATTTACAAGCAGATAAACACTTTTCCTTCCACTCTATAGTGGTACAGATGGGAAGATACGTTGGCTGGGTGTGTAAAGATCTGGGACTCAGCCCAATTCACTGTAGAGCTGTACACTTGATATGAAGATTTACACATCAACACAACGTGCAGCGATTCAGTATTGTTGACTGGGTGTTATGAACTAAAACATAAACAAACAGTGTAACAGAAAGCAAAAAAAAAATAAATAAATAAAATAAAAAATACATAAATAAATAAAAAATTAAAAAACATCAATAATTCTTCAGTAATGCCAAGTCCTGAAATATTAAAGCAGTCAGTTTACATTTTAAGTTAATATGATTATTGTATTAAAGTGGAGCAGATTTGCCGTTTTTATAGAGATTTCAGGCACTCATACCTACATTTTCACTCTCTCTCTCTCTCTCGCTCTCCACCGCGCCGCGCGCATGCGTTTGCCCGCTCGCTCTCACGCGCGCCCCCGACGCGTCACTATTTGCATGAGCCAAGACTTAATTGAACTTACGATAATACTAAACACGGTTGATTTTGTCGCAGTGTCAAGACGAGAAAAAGACTGACTTAAGACCACCATCCTGACCACTTTACACTAAACAATCGAGACGACGCGACTCTAACAAGACTCTCATGATTTTATTCCGACACTGGATATTTGTCTGCGAGAGTGAAATCGCTTGAAAAGTCGTTTGGTGTAAGACCAGCATAAGTCGAATAATCGTTGCACCCCTAATGATCAGCATATAGGTGCACTTTGTAGTTCTACAATTACAGACTGTAGTCCATCTGTTTCTCTGCATACTCTGTTAGTTCCCTTTCACCCCGTTCTTCAATGGTCAGGACCCACACAGAGCAGGTATTATTTGGGTGGTGGATCATTCTCAGCACTGCAGGGACACTGGTGTGGTGGCGTTGTGTTAATGTGTGTTGCGCTAGTGCGAGTGGATCAGACGCAGCAGTGCTGCTGGAGATTTCAAACACCTCAGTGTCGCTGATGGACCGAGAATAGTCCACCACCACAGCATCCTGTGACCAATGATGAATGACTGGAGGATGACCAACACGAACTGCAGCAACAGATGATCTACCGTCTCCGACTTTACATCTACAAGGTGGACAAGCAAGGTAGAAGTGTCCAACAGAGTGCACAGTAAGTGGACACAGTGTTAAATTCCAGCAGACTGTACTCTGTGTATAAGTATCTCAGCCACTCGTTCATAGACTACAGTCTGTAATTGTACAACTACAAAGTGCAATACGGTATACGGTAAGTGGACCTGAGGAAACTGACAAGTGTAGATACAAGGAGGTGCACTTAATGAAGTGGCAGATCGGTGTAACACTGCAATCATTTTCAGCACCATGGCTGGCCTTATTACCTTTTGACAAGTCTCACTAAACACTCACAGATGACTTGAACCATATAGCTCAACTGTGTGAAAACTTTTGCACATGCCCCTTAAAAAGCATGTCAAAGAGAATGAAACCTGTAGATCACATAACCTGTTTAAAAGGTTGCAAGTAATCGCCCAAACTGTCTAGACTGCTGTCACAGACTTATGACACTCAGGGAAGTGACATCTAAATATTGAGCAACACTATCATATAGGTAATTCATTTACTTTAAAACTAGGCTAAATATCATCCTTCTTACCTATTATTCCTGGCACAATATGAAAACAGAAATCTTGTCAATTTCACTTTCGGGTTAATTTGGCAGCCGTGAGTCTTCCACAATTAAAGCTTCCATTTGCTACTGCATTACCAATACTGGTTATGTCTTTATAAAGTTTGACATATGTCAGACTCTTCAGAAACAGATAATAAACCGCAAAATTAAAGTCACGCAAGATGTGTGCATATGTTAAAGTTCTTCTGACTGTTCAACTGAGATATAATTGCTAAGATGCAGTCATTCAGAGAGGGTTGATGTGAAATGCTCCATTGTAAAGAAAATTGGAGTCAGAACTGATCACAGCAGTGATAGGAGCTAGACAGCCAAAGCTCAAAGCTATGCAGTAGAGGTGCAGGAAAAAATAGATTCTTAGATGCATCGATGCGGAGGTGAACGATTCTGAATCGATTCACAAATGTCAAAAATCGATTTTCTAAATATTTAATTTATAACGTAATGTTGACGAAACGTCGGAAAAAAGGCGGAACTTGCAAGTGGGTAAGTGCAGCGCCCGGACAGTCTGTGGGGCACACAACAAAAACACCACTGGATGAGTGAGAAATCCGAC
>JAILXH010029091.1:5448-18522 GCA_023558415.1 Piaractus mesopotamicus
TTATTCTTTCATTTGAATGCTGCTTCGACACTTACACCGTAGATAAATGGAGCATAATTACACAGGGTGCATTGTGCTAAAAAGTCAACTTCACTGTGATACAACTTCACTTGATTTCATGTTATTTAAGCAGGCGTCTGATTTTCTGTTTAAGAATTGCCAGTTCAGCCTGTTAAAGAGCAAATACTGTTATTTATGATGAAGTTTTAGCTAATAAATCTCAAGACAGGTGGATGTCTATATCTTACAGAACTAGCCTAGCTAACCCACCTAAACGTGAAAACAATGTCATGACTCACATTTCGCAGCAGGTTTTTGAACTATACAAAACTACATATTTCTCAGGGAAACACTAAAACAATGGGCCTACAAAACTGTCCTTCATGAATCACCAGATCTTTCCTGGAAAGCTTCCTTATCATTTGATTTGGAAAGAAGGCAACCATGACTCAAATAAAGCAATAACTAATATTTTCTGGCTAGAATTCCACTCAACTATACTCTGGTGCTTCAAGGGTTCTTTAGTAAAGAAAATGGTTCTATATAGAACCACAAACACTCAAGAAAGCTTCACATGATTAAAGGGCTCTTTGCATCATGAAACAGTTCTTCAGATTGATGGAAAATGTGCATGAATGTGCTATAGATGGTCCACCATCTTTTTTAGGAGTGTAATGAAATAGATTCACGCTGTACTCGAGCTTACTGCATTAAAAAAAGGAATGAGGTAGGTGGCATCTTGGCAACACCCAGTCAAGTTCACTGTAAAGGCACAATACATTCCATAACAGGGAGTAGTAACAAAACATTTAGACTACGCAAGAGAGGACTGATCCTTCCCAGTACTGTCCCTCGCAAGCATAGCCTTTAGCATAGCCGTTAAGACTGCCATCTTAACATTAGCAAATGTCAAAGTCTAGTTTTATATTATCAGTTGGGCATGTGTAAAATACCCCAAAGTGTGTTTTCATACCACTACTGTCACATGACTCCAAGTCATCTACACTAAGCCTCATAAAGCAGACCTTTTGTACCATAACCTTACTATTTCAGTTCATAACGGGGTTCCCTTGCAGCCCAATACAGTGAAGTGACACTGAATCAGTTAAGGCTATTATTGTCGGGGCTCACTGTATATGGCAAAATGGTGCTCCTCTACAAACTGTGCACAGAGTCAGTTAGCAAGAATGTGTAGTGAATGAGGATGCAGATAAACATGGCACGGCAAAACTGGGCGTAAGACTAACATCTTGTCAGCACAGTAGCCTGAAATAGAGGAAAGAGGTTTTGAGACGTGTCCATGCGATGTTTCTGATGGAAACTGAATGAAAACCGGCAAAAAAGAGATTTGCTGTACACCATGCATGATCAAAAGTAACGTTATTTAGTTAAAACCCTTACCTTGTATACCTTCCCAAAGGCTCCATCTCCAAGCTCCCCCACAATCTCCCACTCCTCCTCTGGATTAACGTCTCTGTGAACGTGTTCATACTGTTTCTTCTTCTTCTCAGAGCCCAACTTGAATATTTTCCGTAAATTGAAAAACGACATCTTCGCAGCGGAAATGTACCGTTAGATTATCAAAAACGGCCGCTAACGGCCACTGAGCCCAACTCAAACTAAGTTTGCTAACTAGCTAGCTCTCAGTCACAGACCCTTAGCTAACTCGTACTACACATTTAACTGTAGGTTAAGTGTTAGCCCGAGACAACGCTGTTTAACCCTGGATACTGAAAAACTATCAGCCTGTCAAGAACTGACCAAATTTAGATCGCTTTTGTGGCCTGTATCCATTAACACATCCATAACTGTGGCGGAAAATCACCCACAACTCCGTCCATAACTGCTCGACTGAAGAGAGGTAACGTTAAAGAACAGCAGTCAGTCTTTCTTCCTCGGTTAGCGGGCGAGTTCATCGGCTACATCTGTCTTCTGGTTCCTCTTGTATAGTTTCTAGACTCTGTGAATAAAAGGCTAGTGTGTACACCTTCAAATGTCCACTCTCGAAAGATGTCTTCACGCTGCCACGGTGGGTAAAATAAACGAAATCGCGGTGCGTCTCCGGATAGGGTAGCTAGCCTGCTACAGCTACAGAGTGAGCGAAGCGGATGCGGATGCCCGAACTCCTCGGAAAAGCCACAGTATCCACACACAGTCAGCCAGTCTGGGGTTACGGCCCAAACGGGCCCTGAGCTCCTTCCTGGGCAAAGAAAAGAAAAGAAAAGAAAAGAAAAGAAAAGAAAAGAAAATGAAACCCGGGGCGAATCAAATCAACTACAAGCCTGTAACATCGGTTCACAGGGCAGAAACGTCTGCTGTGTTAATCTAAACGTCCGTTCTTCTCCTCCACACAGCTCCACTCCCAACTTCTCCAGAAAGACGCGAGCCGTTCGCGACCTACCGAGCGCATGGAGAAAGCGCGTGCATACACGGCGGCAGCAAACAGCGACGATGACGATGATGATGATGATGATGATGATGAGAGGCTTTGCGCAGTCGCAGTTCAAATTAATGGTGACGCTGTGAAGCCTGCTGGCGGTCAGTCTTAGCATTACCTCAGCTCTCTCATTAAGTGTCAGTTTGTGTGTACCGTACATTGTGACCGAGCAAATGTGACAATAATATGTTGGTAAAAATGTGTGGGACACTCAGTTTATTTCTAACAGAAAATATATCAGCTAGAGTTGGATTACATTTTCCCAGTCTGGAATGTAAGGAGCATTAATGGTTTAAGACATTAACGTTGTTCCAACCTCTCTGTATCCCAGAATTAAAATGGCTGTTGTGTTTACTGTGGCTTTAAGACTGATATATGTAAATAACCTCTGTTCTGATTGGCTGTCCGGTATCGTGCCTCGTTCAAACTGCAGCCTGGGCTGAAACACTACCTTCATCGTGAATGGGCGGGGCTAACCTACTGTAGGACTGCACTATGTGAGCTTAGAGCAGTAATTATGTAATGATGTACATATATTTAGGTTAAGTTATATATTTAGGGCAATTCCGAAGCCCAGATTCGAGTCCATTTTCAATATTTTATGTGTTAAATATGTCTCGATTCCACAGAGTTCTTATTCTTACTTACTTATTCTCCGGTATATATTTTGGTTTTTCCATCTGAATATCCATGACCAAATCGTAAGGCAAATTATTCAGTAACTGCATGAAATAAATGTAAATTGTTATTTTATTTATTTATTTTATTTAATTTTTTTTGTAAAAGCTCCCTTCAAATTAACAGAACATGTGTTTTATAATCATACACATAATGCTATATGCTTGCAATTTACTGCTGAAAGCCAAAAATATTAGACGCTCTTTGTATTATTATTATTATTATTTGTAGCTTGGCTAATTTTATTTCAAAATAAAAGACTGCAAAGTAGCATGTCCTTAGAACTATAAATTAATTCAGTAGAAACCTGTAGGAGGGTGGGTTAGAGGTAAGTTCATCCAAACACACACACTAATGTTCATCACTGTACACGGCAAGTTTGTGTGTGTAAACACAAACTTGCCGTGTACAGTGATGAACATTAGTAATGACTTATGAAGTAAGTTTCTCTTAGCTCTTGTCACATCTAACAAGACCTGCTCAGCTCTTCCCCTGCTCTGTCAGACAGTATGTAAGATGTTGCTGTCCTTATTCTGGAGTGATGGTCATGTAGTGGGTTGTACACACTGAGTATCATGTCATTTGTTACATGAATAGGCCCAAAACAAAGGGTTGATAAAGTTTGCAGGTTGTTGCGAAAAATTGTGACTCATAATCAGAGAAGTCTGTGGCCCATTTAGACTATTAAAGAGTGACAGTGACAGGTTAAACAAGATCTACACTTCATGTATTCTGTGTTGTATAAATAACAACATTTTACCCTTTAAAGACATAATACTTTAATGACTGAATATACAAGGAAAGGGTTATATAGTTGGAGACAAATCTCCTACAAGCTGACACCCCCAGAATCTCAGTGGCCGCCATCACTGCCGGTTTTGGATGGAAAGTTACAGCTGATTGCAGTAGCTAACAGAGGAAGTCACCAGTGATAAAACCAAAAGTCTGAGGGCTGTTCCTAGCACAGATGTTGTAATAGATTATTTTCAGGAACAGAGTAAAACTATATATCAACTGTGGCTTTATTATAGTGCTGTGTTTTCTGAGCAGTTTGGTCCAGTGAGATTCTGGACTGGAAATTCACATAAAGTTATGTGACCGGGCTGCATGACAGCTCCAGCTCAGAGGCAAAGAATCCCAGACACTGCAAGACTCGAATCACGAGACTAGATGGAAAGTAATGACCACACCGGCAATGAAATGCGTGTCAGCTCCACAGCTTTACTTCTCATTACTGTTAAGACGATAATATTTTTAATCTTTGTAATCGTTCTCTCTTTTATTTCATTACATTTTGAAGTAAAAGATTTAAAAGGGTAAGAATTTTTTCTTTGATTATTTTTGGCCACTCATAACATTTGTGTGGGTTTATGCCAAAAACATTACCATTTTCCAACCTCATTTTATCCCTCAGAATAAAGCAGCCTATTTTTGTGATTGTGCCTTAAAAACTAATATATGCAAAAAAAAAAAACAAAAAAAAACTCTGTTCATTAAATAAGCAGTCCGGACTGAAATACTCTTTATAACGTCAACATGAATGGGCGGGGGTAACCTGCAGGCTGAATAGGTGGAAAAAGGGAGGAAACTTACGTTTACAATGATGCAAAATTTACAAATAGTACACTTTGCTTATGGAATTTAATATGTGGCTCGAAGTGCAAACAAACATAGTGTGCCACATATTTCCTATATTAAAGCTTTTTTGTTACCACTTTATTAGTTTGCTTTATGAGGAGGAGCATATGACTAATCAGTAATATGCATATGACTAATCATGGATTCATATATAAAACTATTTAAATTGTCAAACAAACAACTCAAGTTATCTAGGCTGTCGGGTTGAAATGATTTCAAGCAAAGAAATACAATATTACATTATTATAAGGAATACAATATTATGTTCATTTATTCTGTTGACCTACATTCAATGCCACTCTTTCTGTTTTGGCCTAAACATGTTACTTAAGTGCAGACGCAGTGACATCTACTGGAGAATAGGAGTTAATGCAGTGATCACACACCTGGCCATGTCAGTCACTGACTCTAACAGTTGCAGGAGCAGCACAACAGTTTTATAAACATGAGCACTGAAAATGGAGACTGTGGATTCTCCCGAAAGTGCTAAAGAGAAAAAGTCCACTTTCGTTCTGTATGAGTCTCCCACTATCGAGCAGCTGGAGGACGTATTACATGGAGGTCAGCTGTCATGTAACCATGTTGATGAAGTGTGGCCTAATTTGTTTCTGGGAGATATGTAAGTCTGGTCATGTTCGTTATGGTGTGTTTACAGCTTCAGTAAGTAATCTCCTGCTGTACAATATATTTCTAACCTTTCTACAGGTACATGTCTCATGACAGATACGGTCTTTGGAGACTGGGTATTACTCATGTTCTCAATGCTGCTCATGGTAAATTGTGCTGTAAAGGAAGTGATGATTTCTATGGCACAACAGTGAAGTACTATGGAGTGGCAGCTAATGACCTACCCACATTTGACATTTCGCCTTTCTTCTACCCCTCTGCACAATATATTCATCAGGCTCTCAGCACTGCTGGAGGTATAACATGTTTATCCTTCTCTTTAATGTACTGAAATGTTGATAAGCCTTCCTTTGATAAAGTTTTGAAATGTATACCAGAACATATGTGTACATATATATGTGTACACACACGCACACACATATGTGTCATATATACAAAGCTCTTTTAGCAATTTATGCTAGGAGGGTAAACAAATTATGCTCATTCTACTCTCTTTATGCCACGTCTTCCCCAGCCAAGATTTTCGTACACTGTGCTGTTGGAGTAAGTCGCTCTGCTGCCCTGGTCTTGGCTTATTTAATGATCTACCACAATTACACCTTGGTGGATGCTATCCTGAAAGTTAAAGAGAAGAGGTGGATTTTTCCGAATCGAGGATTTCTTAAACAGCTTGTAAGTTTGGACTCAAGGTTAAAAAAACAAAGGTCAGAGTGACCGTCCTGCACATATCCTAATTCTTCAGTTCAGAAATATCTGCACACGTGCACGTTTGTTTTTCAAATGTTGTTTGGATTACTGATTTATTTATTTTATTTTATTTTTTTTTTTTAATTAAAGTGTTATGATTGGACATGCAAGGTTGTATTATACTCTTAATCAGAGCTGCATAAGTGCAATATTATTTTATTTGTTGTCAATGTATATACTGTTTATTTGCAATACATGACTACAATAAACAATAAATAAATCATGTTTGCCCTGATAATGTGGTTGCAACAATACTACTAACTGTTGCCTTTCTCAGTGTGTGGGAAGCACAGTGTGTGCATTTCCCCTCTGTGCTCTGTCTGTATCATGGTCTCCGCTCATGGCCTCATCGCTCGAATGCGTTCGTTTTTAATTCCCACCCGTTTACTGACAAATCAGCCTCCTGCTCTGGGATTGGCTGGTATTTCATCCTCTCGGGACGTTCAGCCAATGGAGCTTTTTATTCCAACAAACTCCGCCCAGTGGGTGGATGCGGTGGGTTTGTCTGAATACGGGTGGGGGAAAAAACAACACCGCTCAAATCTGCCCCTTACGTCCCCAGTGAAAACCTGCAGTGCTTCCCTCCTCCCCGTTAGCGAGTCCAGACAGGCTAGGTCGAGCACCTGTCCGCGCGGATCACGCCGTGTCACTGGCCGACGCGGAGCTCTCGCTGAGACCGTTAAAGAAATTTGCGAGTCGTTTTTTGCCTCTTATTTTTTTATTTATTTGCGGCACTTTTAGACAGAAGAATGACGTACCAGAAGAACAAGCACGGGCTCGCAGAGATCAAAGCGCTGGAGAATCTTCTGGACACGTGCAAACTAGACCTGAATGCCGTGGATGAGGTCTGGCCGAACTTATTTATCGGTAACGTGTAAGTGTCACACAGTAAATGCATGTGACAGCCTGTTAGCTTAACTTACAGCAAAGCCATGTAATAATAACGTCAATGTTAGCCTACATGAGGCCGAGTTGAATAGAACTGTATTCATTTTGACACGTGTATTAGGGCTTAATAAGAATGTAGATAATATTTTTAATCCTCCTACAGCTAGAATAAATAAAAATATACGTAGCTAATAATGTTCGTCTACATACAGCCAGAACAGAAGTAATGTAGCTAGTGGTGTTAGCCTAAGTTACATGATGCTAGGCTAGATAATAATAAAGCTAATAATGTTAGCCAACATATTACTAAGCTAGTTAAATAATAATATAGCTAATAATGTTAGTCTACGTATTGCTAAGCTAAATGCTAGTCTGCATATTGATAGGCTACAAAGTAATATAACAGCATATTGCTGGGCTAAATGAGATATATTGTCCTATATATTTCTGAAGTAAATAATAATTGTTTCTGAACTAATAAAGTTTAAAGTTATAATATATTTACCCCTTCATTACCTAAAATTGAAGCTTAATTTAATAAAGATGCATACAGAGCATGATTTGGAAGCATAGCAATGGACAAGGCTACTCAGTCCACAGAACTGACCTGAAATCAGTAGATGATGTAAAACCAGTGGATTTATTTGAGGGAAATGTGTTCCTTTTTTCCTGTCCAGAGCAATCGCTCAGAACAGAACCACTCTGAAGAAGATGGGCATCACTCACATCTTGAACGTTGCCCATTCGAAGCAGGGCAGCATTGGAGACCAGAGCTACTACGGCGAGGAGTTTGTTTACTACGGAATCCCAGCAGAGGACTCCTCTAAGTTTGACCTCAGCGTACACTTCAGGCCTGCGAGTGATTTTATCCACAAAGCTCTGAAGAAGAAAAACGGTGAGTAACATTACTGTTTCACTGCCAGAATAACTTGCCTCAAGCAGACAGCCTTGTCTGAACAATTTCTTTAGCACCATCAATGCAACTTTTAAGACCAGAATCTAAATGCTGTGATCTGTCAAGAGCTTTGTAAGCACTCAACATTAAAAAAAATATATTAAAAAATATTAAGGAAGCACTCATGTTAGATTACTGTAATAGGTGTGTAATTGCTGATGTGGAGAAGAAGTGAAAAATATGTATGTTACCTTCTGCTCTGATAATGTGAAAACTGTGTAAATCAGTCATATGTGATGTTGCTGCTTATTGCTCTTTTAATTATAGTGTCAGAAATGCAGGCGGTCCTCAAGACGTGTAATTTGTCCCTGTTTACGTATGTATTTTTATTTCCAAGAAACACATATATAAATGTATTTATTTTTTACCTACAGGAAAGGTGCTTGTGCACTGCATTATGGGAGTGAGCCGCTCGTCCACACTAGTCCTGGCCTATCTCATGTTACGTCATCGTCTCACTCTCCGCAGTGCCATCCAGAAGGTCGTACAGAGGAGAGCTATTTATCCTAACAGGAACTTTCTGTCGCTCCTTCTTGAGCTGGACACACAGCTGCAGAGAAAACGAATGCTGTGTCCAATTCTCTGACAGCACAGTGCTGTCTGTCACAAACATTACAGTCTAGCGCTGTGACAAGAGACTAGTCACTGTTTACATTGTCTATAAATTTCTATTGTCCCATTTTAAAGAAAAAAGGTTTATTAAAATGTAAAAGCGTCTATTTTAAAATACATTCTAGGGATATATGTATATTTATAACACAGTGTTATTTGTTTGCTTTCATTGTCAAAGAAAAGTGCTTCCAGTTAAAGAAAAGTTTAAAAGTGTTAGATTTTTTTAAGGATTTGCAGGGGAGGTTAAGAGTGAAAATACCCAGCATGTATAGGCTACAGCAGGGGTATTCAGTTCCAGTCCTCAGAGTCGGAGTTCAGCAGAGTTGCAGGGAAATCACCAAACTGTGCTGGACTTTGCCCTCCAGAATAAGAACTGACTTTTTGAAGACTATAGAAACAGTCTGGGTGTTTCTCTACTTAACAGTATAGAAACATGACTAGTGCAGAGGCTGGTTAGAACGGCCTGTTAACAGAAGTTATTTTTACTTCTTGGTCGTCAGGGAAGAAAAGGCAGGGTTGGCCAGCTGAACTGCAGCTCACAGGTTTCAGCAGAAACAGAGGGAGAAGCTACAGCTAGGTGAGATGTCTGAAGCGGGTACATTTTCCAACACATGCCAGGGAGCCAACACTATTGCAGTGAGGGTCAACTGAGAACACAAAGTGAGGTCTTTACATAGACAGAACTTAAAGGGGAGAAGGGGATTCAGAGTGGTTTGATGTAAAGTGCATAGTAGAGAAACGTACTGAGATTTTATAAATATAGCCATTTTATTTACTATCTAAAATTTCCAATAAACTACTACTATGATAAAATAGTTGTAAGTCTGAAGAAAAGATTCTCTAGAATGAACCATTTTACGTCAAACCACTCAAAACATCAGTGGAATTAAGTTAATTAAGTCAATTAAATTCTCCACACATTGTATATTATTGTATGTATTTCTCTTTGTTGTTCAGACTGCAGTAAATACCGTTCAACAAGTCTATGAAATATTATGTCAAAGAAGAAAATGAAGAATGAATTTGATTTACTTTGATGTCATAATCATGTAATTCACTTTTTAAATTTACTAATTCAGCTCCCTCAGATCCCTTTTAATTTGTTTAACAGCTGTTTGTCTTCCAGTGTTTGCCCTCACTGTATCTCTGTCAATAATATTGGTGGACCTGAAACTGATGATGCATTTCTACATGTTACAGATTACGGGACTCATATATTCATGTCTAATTAGATGATGCTGAGGTGCTTCAAACAAAACTCTGAAAAAGTAGCAGATTAAAAGAAAAGATATAAAGATGTAAAGGAATGATTTCTATGTTAGAAACAGGGTTGTATTCATTTCTGTCTGTATTATTTCCTACAGTCTAAAATGACTGCCTCTTTATAAAAATAACAAACCAAGATGATGAATGTTGTTTACACACTCTGAGACTGAATTACCGTTTGCCAAATAAAGTCGCCTTGTCAGGCATGAGATTCAGGTGCCTTTGTGGAATGTTGCACATTTGTAGTTAGGATTAAACTACAGACCTTTCATAGGTCTGTAATCCTCCAGGTGGAGCACTTTGTTACATAACAGCAGTGCATTAATAGTCAATTAGAATTTGAGGTGGAACTGAGAACTCAATGCAGTTAACAGGCAGACTCATCTCCTGTTGTTGGGTTCATGCTGTTTGCAAAAATGATCCTTGTGAGAAAAAAAGGGTTTCAAGCAGGGTTGATAATGAAATTAGCTCTTCCTGTTGTAGGCAGTGATTCCAATTGGGGCTGTATCACCAGGCCTACCGTAATCCCCAGGAGAAATATGTGGCCTAATGGGGTTTTATGATCCGCTCCCCTGAGGACTCTAATCCCCGGTCTGATGACACACTGGGAAGTGTGCTGGAGTCTTGTAGCAGAAATGAATACTCAGTTAAGTGGTATTTGCATACAAAGCCATGAATTAAACTCAGGCTGCAAAGTGCCAACCAGTGATGCAGAGTCTGAATATTTGTGGGTTTGAATAACTTAATGGTGTGGTTCTTTATTTGAAGCGATATGTGATATGACAAACAACAAACACAATACAAAAAGGCTGATGCATGTACTTCATTTGAAATGACAGAATATACCTTTCATTCATGTGTTTGTAGGTAACTGTCCTAAGAAAAAAGGACTGAAGCATTACATTGACTTGATTTAAATGTGTACATAATTTCCATATGAATAAAATATATAATATATATATATCAGCACAATTATTGATAAAAGTAAATCAACTGAAAGAGAAAAATGTGCTGATGAAGTATGTATTCTTGTGGAAATGATGTACAAATTTGAATCGAGTGAATTCAGTGCATCTCATTTTCACTGTACAAAGCATTCAGTTTGGTTTTGAACTGCAATCAGAATGATTGTTTATCATTCATGCACCTTGACTAGACCAGATCAGATCAGCTCTGGCTGCTGAAATATTGATTATCCTTAAAAAGTTCTTAGAAAGTGGCGCTAATTGAACATCACAGTGCTTTTTTTGGAGCCTTTCCCTGCTCATTGTGTTACTGTGTGTGTCCAGCAGAGGGCAGTGCTACCCTATAAATGAGATGGGTGCAGAATCTGCCCAGGATTTGTCCTCTAAGGTAGCAACCAGGTGCCTGTGAGCTGCTGGTATTTTGCATATGTTCTCCCACTGATTTTTCTTCATTTTGAACAGAAACGGTACCGCAGTTCAGTTAAACTTTAGCCTGGGAGGAAAATGCAGGTTAACGCAGGAAAAACATCCATGCCACAGTTCTTATTTTTGATGTGAATGGATTGGCTGGCTTTGTGAGCAAGGTGTCTTACCCCTCAGTTGAGCTGGTGCTGAGCTATGACTGCATTCAGAAGCGGTGGTTGTGTGTTTGACACCATCCCACCATGTTGCCCGGGTGTGATGCAGTAATATTAGGCTGTATGAGCCGTCAGCAGACACAGGCCAATTTCCCCCCAGCCTGTTCCATCCTGCAGCGGCCCTGACAGCTCGACCTGCAGCTGCACAGCCGGAGGAAGCAAGAGGCACACACACCAATCCCCCTGATACACATCTCCTTCAGGGAACATTCAATTATGGCACAGCTTTGCTTCCTGATTAGCTGTTTGCCATGCACCGGATGCTGTTAAGTCATGGTAGCGGTACCAAGGAGAAGAGTGAGGAAGAAACAGTAACTGCTCGGCCAACTGCGTATATCAGGGGACATGGGCGTCAACTCAAGCCAAGTTTACTCCCCCAGACTACCTGCATGGAACAAACAGGACGCTGACCATTTCACTAATCTCAGTTCAGTGAAATATGTGATGCACTGAATTCGCCTTAATATCTGTACATCATTTCTCATAAATAAAATATTTTGATACAATTTTGTCTTACATTTGGCAATAGCTGTGTTGCTATAGTGTATCTATGTTGAAATGATGTATAGTGCTGTGCAGTACTGACTACCCTTCATTTAATTTCAGTCAAAACAGCCTTTACAAGTTTACAAGTTATTCATTTTTTATTTAATTTCATTTATATATTCATTATATTTAACAGAATATTATACAGAAGCTGCTACAACTTAATACAATATCACATTTTTCAGTATTTACTGTGTCCACTCTTTGTCTTTATTATAGCTTCCATTATTTTTGGGAGACTTGCTTTGAGTTTTTCAAGAAATCACACACAAACTGAACTTTCAATTCAATATTGCCATTTGAACAAGTTGCTCTGCTGCCATCTGCTGATGATGAATGGTTTGGAAATCAAATCACTAAAGTGAATAAGTGAGTGTCTGAATGTCTTAATAGATTTACTTAGCATTTCCCATCTATTCAGATGAAACATGACTGTTTCCTAGGTAATTATGCATAATTATCGCTTTGATATATTATTCTATACACACAGACCTGCTGTACAGGGCAAGCACTCTATTAAGAAACAAATTAAAGCAACTACAGTGCATATGATTATCACATGGTGAGCTGAATTGTTTCATGTATCACATTACAGTAAAAGCGGATCATGAACAGAAACAGGTTCATGTGGCTTTTGCACCCAGGCTGTTAATTCCCTTTTATTGACTTCATAAAAGCTGTAATTACTATGGGCCTTAAAGCCTATTTCACTGGCAGACGGGGTAGCGCTTAGTTGGGGACTTTTCCTTAGCACACTTAAGCAGGTGAGAAGTCCAAATGGAAATGGGGGAAATTTATTTGTGAGTTTACATTACCCTGTGTAATAACACAGGCTAAAAATAAAGGCATATAAAGTTCTGTGCCTCTAATACTTTCCACACAAACACCCTGGAACCGCACAACAGCAAAGAGCCGTGACCGATGCAGACAATTTGCTAGTAAGACAAGTTCAATTGTAATTTCAAGAGCAATTTTTATTATAGCCTACATTATTAAGCTGGCTTGACATACTTTTTGTGTGTGTGTGTGTGTGTGTGTGTGTGTGTGTGTGTGTGTGTGTAGTGGGGGGTGGGGGGC
>JAILXH010029118.1:2271-13473 GCA_023558415.1 Piaractus mesopotamicus
TTAACAGAAAATAGCAGATGAGAATCAGGCACGGTGGAAGGCAGAGATGCTTAAAGGAGAATGCCACAGATTTTTCTAAATTTCTGTACAATTCACACGCACAAGCTGAGGTGTCCCAAAGTCTACCAGTATGTGAAAAGGACTTCAATGTAGGGCTGCACATATCAGAAGGATTGCTGAATGCTGCCCAGAAAAAAAGTAGTCAGCAAGGCAGAAGATCCCATGACAATTCGTCCACTACTGTGGGAAAATGGGAGTATAAGGGTAAAAAATTTGAGGCAAAATGTAAAGTAAGTTTGGGAAAAACTGTCCAAGTCAAGAGGTGGAGCTATCTTCACCAAAGAGGCAGGTCAACTGTTAAATCTTGTCTAGAAAGATTACAAGTTTCTTGCCATTCCCAGAGAGGTGGATCGATTAGACTTGCCATAGCTACAGTGAGAGCTTCTTTAGCCTATTACACATGAGCAACACAATACGCTGCATGTGAAAACTAGTTTGAACCATCAGAAACAAGCTGTTTAATGTGTTCAGCCATGGTTAAAGAGTTCAGCCTTTATTTGATCAAAACTGTTGAGGTCATTGATACCATTTCATAGCTACATTTGCAAATGGACATTAAGCCTGAAAGACTAAAGCTCTTTGTTTTTGCAGTCCAGATGACAGACGCTTTTATCACTTATCATTCGATCAGGTCTAGAAATAAAATGACTGTGGTATTTGACTAAGGGGTCCCACAGTTAGCTGATATGGATGAAATTTCATTTAATGAGCTCAAGTCTGGGTTTTGTGCATGAACATGACAGCTTTGGCCCACGTTTGGGTGTCGCTCAAACTACGCATTTTGTAACGCGGTCGTTATTGCTGGTGCTATGGTGGTTCCATCACAACTCCTTACAGTATGTTGTCCACATGCTGTCACCTCCTTGTTATCTTCAACTTGTGTGATTATAATTACTGACCCAGTGATGGGGCAATGGGATTGCTCTCACAGTCTAATATTTGACTTCAAAGTGCTCAGAGCTCTAATCCTTATTATTAATGATTACTGTATTGTCTGATTCTCATGAAGAGACCATTCTATATCGACAGTTAAACAAGTAAGCTGTGTCCCCTAGCTGTGGCAGTTGAGACTATGTTCAGACATAAGTCTGTTACTGTACTCGGATGACTGTTTATGTTAGTGAAACAAAGGTTCAGTCTATTTTAAGCTAAATGTTGGCTAACCTGTGTTAAAGTGTGGGTTTAGGAATGGCTCATTACAAAACTGCCAAGTTTATCTTGATGAATGAATCCGTGTCCGATTTCTTCATTTCTAGTTTTGGTAAATTTGTTGTGTTTATTTTATGTAACAATATTCCATATCAAACATATGAGATGAGATGAATTATACAGACCAATTGGGATACTTGTTATTTTAAGGTTTTGTACCAGTTGACTTTTACATCGTGTTTTTGCAATTTCCATGAAGGGAGAACACAGATTTTGATAAAATAGTAAGTAAAACATAATTATGAATCAGGGCACTCAAAATATACATTTTGGTTCTTAAGTTGTAGTTAACTGACATAGTGCTGCAATGGTCAGGAAGTGTGGCATCTGGCATACAGGCCAGTGTTTACCACTGACGGGGGTGCACATAGAGAAAAATCCGTTTAAAGCAGGATGCAAATAGCATAAATTCTTTGAGAATGATTTGAATTATACAAGTGATTTTTGGTGATTATGGAAGAGTAATGTTAAAATACCATGAAGTTTCATTAAAAAAAATCCAAAGCTGATTTTGCCACTCATGGCTCAGCATAGGTCATTAGCTGTTAAATGCAGAGTGGGTGTCTTTGCACTGCATGCAGTGATAAATCAGTGTCATGTTTCATTTAATGCTGCTGAGTTTGTTATTTAGTTTGTGATTTGGTTGTATTTGGCAAGATTTGTGTGTTTTGGGTACTGGGTAAGGACCTTGTGATACTTTTTTGCCACTATACATCCTTTAACTGCTGCTGCACCCAGCACTCTAATATATTACATATACTCAGCACAACGCAAGGTTTAAAGTTGTGACTGTGTGTGTTTGTGCATGTGTGTGTGATAGTCCGAGTGTGTGGTAGGACACACGTTTTATTTTATTCTTATTTTTCATTTTTATTTATTTTTATTCTTATATCATTTACTACTGTAAAATGTTTGTCGGATACTGCGCACTATGAGCTCCTGTAACCAAAACCAAATTCCTTGTATGTGTAAGCATACCTGGCCAATAAAGCTTGATTCTGATTCTGATACTAAGGTGGATAGAACAAGGAAGGTGCTGCTGGTGTCTCTGCAGGTACCATTCACTAAGTAACACACGCCAAACAATGCCACTTCTGGTTTGGAGTGGCCACTTCCTGCTGACAGACATCAATAAGGGACAGAACTCCTGCTGTGGCTGTTAGCTTGATAAATCAGTAGAATTAAACAGAACTGTACAGCACCCACATTTGTTATTAAAACATTGTGTGAAGTTTTCTAAAAGTATATATGAAAGACCAAGGAACCAACAAGCTCCTCAGCATCTAGTAGTGGTCTGACAACCTCCAGCGTTGGCTCATCTGAAAGAGTAGTTTCCGTTGCTAAAACCCCTCCTTATTAAATAATGAAAACCTATAACTGTATCGTCTAGTGACAAACCGATTTTCCCAATTTGGTTAATGTAGCCATGTTTTCGAGAACCCTTTTTGATCGCTTTAAACTGGTCAGAGCTTATTTTGTAAGTTTTAATGTATGCCTGCACTTCAAGTGTTATGGATGTCACAAGGTAGCCGGAGGACTGAATGATGCTGCCTTAAAGTTGTGTCGGAAATATCGTATTTACGAGATGGATGCACATGAACGGCACCACACTGTTGTATTTACTAGCGGGAAACTCTGATTTTTCAATGCACCCTGAGTTTACGAGTTGGGGGCCTCAACAAAAAAATAAAAAAATAAAAAATATAGCTGCTGATAAACTGGCTGTGTTTCAGTTTTTCCATCAGCCATAACATTAACACTGCAGACGGAAACCATCCACACACGGAAATAGAAATATAATGTATACACACATACTCCCTTTAATAACAGAAAAATAAACCAAAAACATAATTTTCACTTATTTCCAACCAAAATCACTTGAACACATATCAAGTCGCAAGTAGGAATTTCTGGGGAGGACTTGAAGGCAGCATGAGCCCTACTTATTGCTGGGTAGGTCAGCTGACTTGAACGAGCTGGGTTGATCTGACGTCATCAAAACATTCCTTCCAAGGAACTAGCTACTGATATCAGGTTTTAATCAAAATGACTTACAACAGAAACACATTAAACACGCATACTGCACGTCTTTCGCATTTATACATACATTTTTTATTCGTTCCTTGTCCTTGTTGTTTGCTTTCTAAGGAGCGTAACGGACAGCTATTATGATGAGCGAGCGAGCGACAGGGCGCGGGTTTGGCTACTGCCTTACGGCCTTAACGGCACGAAAATAATATGTTTCAAACAGTAGCATTAATTAGAAAAGCATATGAGTAAGTTTAAATGTAATAGCAAGATCACCTCATGGTGTTGGCGTACGCATAAAATAATGGAGAATTAATTTGTCAGCTGGGTAATTACACAAACCAACAAAGCAGAAGGCCAACCACCACCGTCGACAGCTAATGTTACCCAGCAAGCTGCACATTCTTAGTAGAAACGATCCAACCACAAAAGCTACAGCTAGAAAAATATCATGTTTTATTCTTCTGTAGCAGTCCTCAAAAGAAATCCTCAACATACTTAGTGGCTTGCTTGCTGCTGGTCTCACTTGGCTAGCTAGCTAGCTAGCTAACACATGTTGCAAACCCTTAGCGAAGTTGACGACACAGCTGTTACTGTTAGCTGAGCAAGAAAACAATTCAGTACTTACGTCGCCCATCCACAGGCTTGTCATTCTGTTAAACATCTTGACGATGAAAACTGTGCCACAAATAAAATCTCACTTGACACGGCTTGTTTTGTAAGACGATATATCAGAGTTAATCCTGAAACTACGCCAGAAAATTTCCAAACTGCCTGTAACTACACTCCACTCAAAACATGGCGGAACTGGCGGAACCTTGTCCTCTTCTTCTTCTTTCGATATAACGGCGGGTCACATGCAAACAGCATACCGCCACCTACTGAAGCGCACTAAGTAATAGCGAAGACAATACTGAACCGCAGACCATTGTGGGTCTCCTCGGACTCCAACCCATCAAGCCCTAAACTTCCGTGTCCGCGATATTTTCAGTAAACCACCTGTCTTTGGCTAACCAGTCCAATGTAGACTGCAAGGAAGTCATTAAGTACAACTGTCTGGTTTATTGACTACCCAATTCATTCTCATACTGGATTTTTAAAAAAAATTACTACAGCTCTTCGGTTCTTGTGTGTGAACGTATATGCCTGTCTGTCTGCCCTGCGAAGGACTGACGACCTGTCCATGGTGTATCCAGAAGGATAAACGGCTTAGAAAATGTGTGTGTGTGGGTGTGTGTATATTCGGTTATTAGATCTCCAATCTGCACAGAGTACAAATCTAAAACAAAATCGAAATTGGTAAAATAGTTAGTCTACAGGGTCATTTTTCTTCTTTGGTCCAAAAGGGCTAAATGTTTTTAATTATTATTTTAAATGTAAAATTTATTTGAATGAAAAAAATGTTCTACTCATCTCGTTTTGATTCTCAATAACTGATAACATTGGCCAGTATCTTAACAAATTCACATCAACATTTTAACTGCTATCCACTACACACAAAAACACACAAAAATGTGTATACTGTACAGGATAATTAAATTTTAAATTGAAAAATTTTGAATTCAATTCTATAGCAGAACAATGCAACATTTTCCTTAAATCCTCTTTCTTTCTTTCACTCACACCTGCACACATATGCACATGCATGACCACTACAACCATGCTGCAGATATACACACTATGCCAGGGCTGGCCCAAAGTGCAGCCCGCAGGCCAAAGTTAGCCCTTAAGGTAGTTTGAGTTGTCTCACCAGAAAATTATCCTAACCCTATCACCTCACCCAATAAGAGAACAAACATGTATACATATATTATTATATTCATTACATTATTCAATAATTTATTTCTGAAGCATTTTAGTAATGCATTATATAAAGCATTATAGTGTGATTCTCTAAAATACATTTAACTTGATCCAAAATCTACCAACCTTCTTTAGAGACAAACGTACTTTGGTCTCCTGAAACAAAATGACTGGACATTCCTGCTCTACACAGTACTTCATTTTTTCTCTCATCCCTACATGCTCCATATTTCCTACACAACTGATGGTTGTGTTGTATGAGCTCCTTCTGATTATTTATAAACACTTGTATAGAAATACAAGAAGGTATACCCACAATGGAAAGCGACCACAATAGGAATGCTGCTGTCCATATATTATTTGGGTGGTGGACCATTTAGGGGGTGTGGCCACTGATGAAACTGAATATTGATGAAGGTCATGAGGATGGCTAGCACATTAGATTGCATGTATATATTTAAAAAAAAAAAAAGACACTATACAATTACAAGATGTACCAAGAAGGTAGATGTTTCTAATAAAATGGCCAACAAGCCTACAGTGTTATAAACACTGCCTAAAGTCTCAGACCCTTGCTATATTCTAAATTTAAAGTGGCACACCAAAGAAAAAACTTTAGTCTCCAGATAGTTCTAGAACTCTCCCACCATCCACCTTCTTTTGGCTGCGACACCCACCTTGTCAACAGCAGTGAGGAACCATTCAATTCAAAGGTATTAAAAATTGTGACACAGGTAGTGCAACGTAAAATACCCTCAGGAATATGCTCCTTCTTTATTTGGCCTGGATCTACCGTCCATAATATTTAGCTGGATTTCAACCACACGTTCCCCCATCGTTCACTAACTTGCCCCAATGAAGAAAATGCAAGAGACACTGTGCATCTATAGCAACCATTGCTTCTAAAAACAGCAAAATTCAATCATAAAACACAATTAGCATTAGCAGTATTTACACTTACCAACTAAGCCTTTTCCTTGTTTTCCTTTTAATAGCCCTGGTGGAAGTAACCTCTGGAAACAAGAAATATGACATCACTACCACCACCACCCACAGCTAAACAAATGAACACATTCACTCCAGTTAAATACACTTGGCAGTTACTAACACAAAAGGTACCATAATGGCAAAGTTTTAAATCAATTCATTTATTTTGAACAAATGAGTCATGTTGAACACTGAACAAAAGTACTGATCAAATGATCAGATCAAAATAATTTGGCCTCTGATTTTATTGCAAATTCGCAGTACCCTTCAACCAGGGCTGAGCTCATTAGGCCACTGCTTCAAACACAACACATATCCCTGCAATATCTGACATGGTTCTAAGAAATTATGTTGGTTTTTCAGCAAGTGAAGCTAGCGGAAGCCATTCAAAGAATTTTTTACATCAAAGGCACATTGGTAGGACGAAGGTAGCAGAGCACAGTGTTTACAAGTCAGCAGCAAATTAACTTCACCACCTTCACAAAATGTTTTGTTTTCAGAATTAATGGCAAGGTATCAAAATTAAACATTTTGGAGGGATGGGATGAGAGGACGGGGAAGAGGGGGGGAACCCACATCCACGGTGTGCCAAAAAATGCTATGTAACATGATCACATCCCGAATGGATCTACTGGTAATTAACCTAAATGATCTGCAAAACAAAGCATCATCTCTTTCATTTAAAAAGCAATGTTTTACAAAGCATGTTCCTAAACAAACTAACACTTAGGTTTTACATGGATTGTAAGAATGCAAAAACTATGTACAGACATGCAGATAATGCAACAATTGTGTGTGGGTTGGCAGGTTGACATAAAGAAAAAATTATATGCTTTACTAAGGTGGATCAAATTTATGTTTTTACTTTTTTTTTTTTTTGTCCAGTAAGGCAATCAACATCTAATGTAACGGAAAGTTTAATTTTAGCATTTTACCATTTTCCTGCTTGCCTGTGCTCACAGTATAAGATGTGGAGTAGCTCCCTCTTTTGCCATTCTCTGCATTGGGTGCTTTTTCAAGGGGCATGAAATAAAAGACATTTCTTTGAAAAATGTACCTATTACAAAATGTACAATTGTCTAAGAAAAGAGACTTTTCATATTTTGTCATATCAAAGAAAACTTAAAATAGATCGCCCTTGTCTCCTAAAAATCATGTACACAAGTGAGAAACTGAGAAAAATGTAAAGAATAAGGTATGGAATGTTGATGGCTACCATAATTAGCACACAAGAGAGAAAAAAGTATACACCTCTTGTACCTCACAAATAACAGGACTAATGTGTGATTCAAAAATCAATAAGCCTCAAAGGTCATTTGCACATCTTAGCTGATAAACCTTCTGGTAGGAAAAAAGGAAAACAAAAGTCAAATAAATAGATGCATACAAGATAAAAAAGTATAATTTATTCTTTGTCACATAAAGCTCTTTGTAACTGCCAAACAAGTTTTCGTCTTGCTTTCACAACCGTATCTGCACTGCTTAGTGCTTGCTCTGACTCCTCCTATACACATTGTGCAGTAACTTGCCCAGAAAATATCACTGAGCTATTATTTACAACTCTTCTTTGCAAATTATTGTTGGTAGCAGCACATTACAAACAGGACATATTTTATCTTCTTATTAAAAAAGCCCCCTTTTCATGTGACCCAACAGAAAACGTACGTAAGTGTGGAAAATTAAGGACAGAAAATCTGTCACTAAACTCACAGTGGGGGTGATAAACTGTATGTAAAGCCATCAGAGCTGCTGTTTTCTCAGTCTAGATAGACATATGGCAGGATATTTAATTTAGTCTCATCACCATGAGAATCCAAAGATATACACTCTGTCCAATCATACCAGTTGTCCTTGGTATCATAACAACCATTTACCCCTGGCCAGTGCTCCGTATGTATTCTGTGTAGGTCGTCAAGCGTCACCTCTCGACTCACCCCAGGGAGTTCCGAGTTAGAGCCACTTGGTACTAAAACATGTGTTTTTCTGGGTTCCCGAACATCACCCTCCTCTCGTTTCAAATATTCAGTCATGAAAAAATGTGCTCCATGGGTCTGTGCTCCAGACGAAGTTAGAACATTGCTCTGAAGGCTAAGGTAAGATTGAATGATTTCATTTCTGGACAGCTCTTTCCAGTTTGTCTGCTGGAAAGGACTGGGTGCTGTTACAGATTGCCTCTGCTGAGGTAACTCGGTCCTTGCAGTTTCAAAAATCAGTGGTCTCTGGCACTCCTCCTCATGGTGAGATTCCTTTGGAGTAAGGGGCTTGATCTGTCCGGTCACCGGGTCAAAAGTCAATCTGCGTTCTTTTAATCGCACAGGCTTTGTCCTGTCCTCTGAGGACTGTCCTTGAAGATTTACTGTATAGTCTCTGGACCTGTACTTCTTTCTTTTTTTGTTAGAGGTTACTCCTTCTGGCCCATCCTTAGTAGCCTCAGATGAGAAATTGTGCCTGTGCAGCTCTGAAGGCTCATGTGTTGTACTGCTGTGCAGGGACTGAGAGGTTCTCTCTGTTGATCTGTGTAAGGACACAAATTCCTCCAGCTCAAGGGGTGAGTGACCGTCAGCATGAGACACTTGCGTTGGGGATGTTAAAGGCAGAAGAGAGGGCACTTGGGCAGAATTCTGAGATGGGCTCAGGAGAGTCCCTTTCAGTGCATACGCTGAAGACCTCTTAGTCACTGTATCTTGTGTGATGTTACCTGGACTTGATGAGATTTGGGGGCTACTGGGTTGATGTTTCTCAGCTCCATCTCCAACTATTCTTGCTTGCTGCTGTAACACTGAAGTTTTAAGTAAGGAGGAAGTGCTAGGAAGCTTGGTAAGGCCAGGGGAGCTTGGATGAGGCTTAACAGCATTGATAGGGATTTTGTTTTGTCTGTCATTCTCAAGATGCTCTGGTTGGTTACTATCAGAAGGTACATCATCTTGTTTTTCCAGGAGAGCCTCAGGGCTGCCACTAACACCATTTAACAGTGGGGTAGAAGAAAACATATTTCCAGGGGTGAATGTTTTATACATTTTAGTTGGCAGATTCTGACTATCCCTTTGGTCCCTGTGTTTTCGGGTTTTTGATTTTTCTGCCATAGGTGAGTAAGTATTATGGATGTCATGTCTGGTTTTAAGTTCTGGAGCGATCTTAGCTGATTGTGGTGCAGATAGGTCTGCGCGGCAGAGATGAGAACCACCATTGGCAGATCCTGGGCCACCTTGCAGTCCTCGAGACAGTGTGTCACTCTGGCTAGGCTCAATTAACTTTTGCCAGTTTCGAAGGAGTTTCTTGGCACGCTTTGCAAGTTCTTCATCCTTTGTCTTTTTCCTTACATCATTTATAAGTTTTCCTAGGCGAGTTTCCTGTATTGAAAAGAAAATCTGTCATTATTCAAAGCATTTAGGCCTCTATGCAAAGCTGTGTTTGACCAATAAGACTACTTTATACAGAAATCATAGCACATTCATGACACTCTATTATGGCTACTCTGAAAGATGTTCATAGTATACACCACTATGCATAGATACTGGTAGTCAAATGTATCAGTTCATTGGCTTACTTATTTTTGGGACATTACTCTTCTGGAATGTACAGTGGCCAGGATAAATAAGGCCAAAATAAGAACAGTTGTGTCCTGGTCAAATACTGAGAAAGAATCATTAAAGGTAATGAGAGCTTAGTGACTTCTGTTAACTGACATGAGTGTGAAAAATCTTTTACACTGCATTCATTAATTTTTTTTCTCCACTTATGTCAGTGACCATCACTACTATCATCGGTAATGTTACTATTACTGGTATCTAATAGTAACCATTAACTCTATACTATATTGTGAGGATCGCTGTGGGCATATCTTTAGCTTTGTAAACAAAGTTCTTGTGATCTATATGTTTACCTCTTAATAAAATATTGATCACAAAAAAAAGATCTGATCATTCAATTATAAGTACCACAAAAAAACAGTCCTGAGTGGCACATTTTGCACATAATAAAAATTAAATGATTTTAAGTTGCCAATTAATGCTAAAGTAAAATGTCTAAACTGCGTAGCTGTATTATCTACAAACATACAAACATCAGACAGGACTCTATATCGGCAGATAATCCCATTTAAAGTAGTTGGATTTAAAGGGGTGCAGAAAACGGGATCTGGACATCCTTAATTAGAATTTTGATGCAGTTAACTGCAATAGCTACAACCATAACTTCACCATAAGAAGTTATCTAGTTATTTTAGGTGGCAATATGCAGCTTTTATTCTTTGGATGTGGAAGAAGTCGCCTATGCCAGGGTTCCCCAACTTATAGTGCAGGCCCCCGCTGGCCTCTAGAGGGTAATTCGTAGTGGGCCAGCAACATCACTGTAGGTCATAAAACATAAGTAAGAAAAAGATTGAATCAATAATTAAAAATCTGTAAATTATAAATGTTAATAGAAACATACAAATAAAAATGTCGCAGTAGTTGGCTACTTAAACGTCATCTGTTTGATGCAACGCACCCACGGGTGTGCGAAGCAGACAGCTAACCAGAGATGGAGAAGATTCTCAGGGTGCTTTGTTTGGTGTGGACACCTTTTTCTATAGTTTGCTCCGTTTTGACGTGTGTGAACACTCTGGGTCTGCAACACACAGCTGAACCAGTCCAGCTAAAACCTGCGGGTCTCGGTATGCTTCCAAAAAATATCTGGGTCAGTTCACTGCTGATGGAAATGCGTTTTGTGATCAAATGGGGGAATTAATCAATTCTTTCTCTTCTAGCAACAACGGTGCAGTACAGCCAGCATAACAACTGTTTTAACCACTGACTCTTCACAGACTCTCAGCACAAGCTGCTGTTAAAAACAGACATAAAATAATAGCGAAGAGATGTGTTTGATTTCAACTCACAGATCACGTAGCGTATATCTGGATGGACATTAGCGACCTGAGTTAAACTCAAATTGCTAACCAATGACAAAGAAGCAGACATCAAGTAAGGTTTATCATTGTTGACTGTGACGACACTAATTCAAAAGCCCAGTGAATGAAATGTGGTTTATTTCAAATGAATCACAAAAACCTGCAAAACTGAAGAGTAGAGTAGTGAAAATGGGAGGGATTGGAGCTCCAAATCACAGTCCACATCT